>JACXGJ010016168.1:0-12635 GCA_016801105.1 Esox niger
CTCTCTCTCTCTCCCTCTCTCTGTCCCTCTGTCCCTCTATATGTCTCTCCCTCGCTCCCTTATTTTGATCTCACGATGTGCTCCAGTGGCAACAAAGAAAGGGTCTCTGTCAATTGACTGCAATGCATACCTTAAGTTGGCTACAGTCCAGTGTGTAGAGTGCTTTTTGAGCTTGTGTGTGTGTGTGTGTGTGTGTGTGTGTGTGCACGCGCGCATGTTCAAATACGGCAGTGGCGATATTCGTCTTGCGTTTTCTCATTTGTAATCCCAGAATTTGCTGATCTAGTGACTTGTCTTTATTTCATCCCTGGTGCCGGAGTGGAAATGTCATTAGTATTTTCACAAACACTTCAGTCCATCCTCACTGAATGGACCCTCCACACATCCCCAAAGCAAAGCAAGATGTGTTCTCTTCCAACCGCAGTGCTGAAGGGCCCTGTGGTCCCTGGTCATAAGAAGTGCACTATGTAGGGAATAGGGAGCCATTTGGGCTGTGTCTTATGCATAATGTAAACACTGTACCCAGACCCTATTAGAGGTCTCTGATATTGTCCTGTTCCTCTGTCTGGTGTTGACCCGGTCCATCTGAGGTCTTATACCCTCCGTGCGTGTTTTCCACAGAGGCATTCCATTAGCTTTTTATACATCGCAGTGATGAATCCAGTCGAGGTGGTTCGGGCATCTGGTAAGGATGCCCCCAGGACGTATCCCAAGGGAGGTGTTCCAGGCACGTCCAGCTAGGAGGAGACCTCGGGGTAGGCCCAGGACTAGGTGGAGAGATTATATGTCGACACTGGCCTGGGAACGCCTCTGGATGCCCCAGTCAGAGCTGGCAAATGTAGCTCGGGTAAGGGAAGTTTGGGGTCCCCTGCTGGAGCTGCTGCCCCCGCGACCCGACAATGGATAAGCGGATGAAGATGACATGACAATAATGAATCCCCCTCTGATGACGGAGCCTTTGCTCTGTGTTCAAGGCTCTGTTAGTGGTTCTGGGTGCTTTGACCCTTCTTATTGTCATTTTTCAGAGCAGTTTGTTTTGGGTGGTGGGCTGAGTGTTTACGGGTGTGGGGCTGTGTGTGTAGGGAGGTGGGGCTGTGTGTGTGGCTGAGTGTGTAGGGTGTGTGGCATGAGTTTAAATTTGAGATTCTAATGAATAAAGATGACATGAACATGGGGAGCTGATCCTACATCAGCATTCCTACTCAGAGACGCTTTTCCTCTGCTGTATTCAAATTCATTAGAGCAACCTGTAATGTTGGAAGACAAGCTTGGACAATGACTCCAGAGTCAGGAAGTCCATACCCTGAAAACATTGAAGTACAGGCGGAAGACATGAACACAGGGCTACATGTTTACATTTTGGACATTTAGCAGACGCTCTTATCCAGACCAATTAGGATTCCTCACTTTTTCCATGCAGGGGTTGATTCTTGCATCCTTTCAGTTACTGGTCAGATTCTCTCACCACTGGGCCTTTTGCTTACTCCTATCAACTTCTAAATCTGTACTCGTAGGCTGGGTTAGAGCCGAAATACATTCTCATGAGCTTTACACATAGACAATGCTGTAATTCGGTGCAAATATGTGAGCTTTAGTAATTTTCTCTTTTCTCTCCCCCTCATTTTGTCTGGTGGTTCTGGGTTTGTTCGTGTCCAGCTTATTCAGTGCCCCTCCGGACACCGGACCTTCTCGGCGGCAGTTGGATGCGTCTCCCCCCACCTCGCCGACAATGACGACGAAAGGCTTGTCGGGTAGCCGGAGCCACCATCAGACCGTGACCTGTGACCCGTCCTACGAACCGTCCTACGACTCCCTGACCTTGGGTCGCCAAGGCCGACCCTATCTGCTAAACCCGGGCGAAACTCATCCGGCAGACCACCCTTACTATGCCCAAAGAGGTTCCTTCCAGTCTGAGTGCGGAGCCTACCCCGAACTGGCAAGCAGCACCTTCCCCCGAAGACAGTACAGCTCCCATCACGAACTGAAGGATGAGTGTGCCGTAGTGCCTTATACTGGAGGCCAGGGAGGAACTACTAAGGGGGTCGCCGGCGGTGGCAACAACAACCGCATCCCCTCCAACCTCCTGGAGCAGTTCGAACGTCAAGCTCCGGTTCGTCACGAGGGCTACCACACCCTGCAGTACAAGCGCACGGCGGTGGAGCACCAGCGCAGCGACAGCCCCGGGAGGATCCGGCACCTTGTCCACTCGGTCCAGAAGCTCTTCACCAAGTCCCACTCCCTGGAGGGTCCGTCCGGGGGCAGGGTGAACGGGAGCAAGGCCAGCCCTGACGACCCTCCATCGCACTCGGGCACCCTGAAGCACAGCGGCAAGCGTAGCAAGACCAAAGACCGGAGCAGGTCGGAGCCCAAGATGCGCTCGGCCATTTCGGGCTACTGGAGCTCGGACGACACCCTGGACCGCGATGTTTGCCTATACCACCACCACAGTCCCGGCCTAGGAGGCATGCCCTCGGGAGTGATGACCATGGGACGACGGCCGGACAAGTCGCAGTCGCAGTACTTCACGGAACAGTACAACACCATCAGCGCACACTCGCTGAAGACGTCAAGGAGCAACAATGATGTCAAGTGTTCCACGTGCGCTGGGCTGCCTGGACTGGGTGTGGGGATGGATGGGACCAGCCAGCTCCTGAAGAAGAGTTCGTGGTCATCCACGCTGACCGTCAGCAGGGCCAGAGAGGTCTACCAGAAGGCATCGGTCAACCTGGAAAAAGCCCTAGTCAAGGCTGAGACTTGCCAGCAGGGAGGACGCCAGACTTGTCAGTTCCTTCAGGTATGACAACAATCGTCCTTCTGCTCCATCATCCTGTGATCACACCTTCATTTTCATCCATCTTTTTGTCTTCCCAGAGAATATGTTGGGAGACTGCTGGCCTTCAGTATGTTTACTGTCCTTTGACGCTGAGAAAGATGGTTTGGGGGAGGGGGTGTGGCGACAGTGTCTATATTAACCAAGGGACGGGTTTAATTTGTTAGTCAATCATTTGTGTTGGCTGTGCAACATCCTTTTTTTTTAATGTGAGACATTGTCGTTTGTTTTGAATGTGAGGTATCTTAGTTTAGGTTGAAATTATGTTTTAAATGTGAGATTTCTTCGAGACGTGTGCTGACTGTGAGGCATACAGTATTTTGTTAATCTTGTATGTGAGATCCCAATGGCTTAACTATACATGTCATCATGGGGCCCTGTGCAAAGAATTTCACTGGGCCCCTAGCCAATATGTGGGTTAGAGCCTGTGTTCATATAGTGGTGTGGGCAACAGTAGAAAATAAAGTAGTGCAAGGCTTTCCAGGACCCTTGCTTACAATATTTAGGGGGCCAAGCATGCAGGCCCACCCCATCACCCATGTTCGTCTGCCCCAGTACAAGGCCCAAACCTACGGTTCTGCCTCATCTCACCTTTTTGTATCATTCACCCTATTTTATTATCCATTTGTCTTATGTCCTTTACATTATTACATCTTGTGCTTTGTAATGTCTTGTAATGTCTTTGACACAATTTGGCTCTGAGGGCTGATATTAGTGCGTTTTTGGATGCTGATCTCTACGCACTGTAGAAAGAGTGGTGTATTATGAGCACATTTTTACTTAAGTGGTCCTAGACAAGGTGGAATGACACAGAAGTAAAACTACTAAAGTACATCTACCCTTATTTCAGGATGCACCCTGGCAATAATTTGCCAATGCCTTGGAAATATGATGATTCCAGCACAATGTTGTCCTGTGGTTCAACTTGCCCCAAGTTAGGGATCATATGAACTTTTCCAGGTTAGGGGTCAGTTGAAACTATCTACCTTCCCAGGTTAGGGGTCGGTTTAACCTATCAACTTGCCCATGATAGGGGTCAGATGAACTTAGTCATTGGGTGACCAATTTGACCAATTAAAAATAACACATTTCTTTATCAAATATTATATAATAATGCATTCTCCCTTACCAAACATTCTTGTTAATTTTTGTGAAGGCAATTTTTAGCAACATTTAAACAAACAGATTTAGTTTGGAAACTCATAGGGCCTGTTTCCCAGACACAGATTAAGCCTAAAAAAACAAGCTCAATGGAGTTTTCTATTGAACTAGATTTGTTTGTCCTTGACCAGGCTTAATTAGTCATTTTGACGATCAGATCAGCTTTTTTTGTCCTAGATCCAAATGTTCTCAAAGCAGCCAGTATGTTCGAGCCCCAGTCATGATAGTTTTTCTACAATAACTGAAATAAGAAATAAACTGTAAGGTTTGCAGTTTTACATTGAAATCATATTTAGTACACCAGAGACTTAACTTATCTAACTATTGGTTCAAAATGGGCAGTTGGAAAAAAGTGCATATCTTAGCAATTTAGGGCTAGTCTTGATATATTTGCTTTGATTGAAGTCATTATACTTTCAGTGTAGAATATCTATCCACTTGCATGTGCCTCTCCTCATCAATGCCAGTTAGAAATGGTGAGTTCTTAATGAATATGGTCACTTGTCAAAAATGGTGCTCATTTTTCTTAATTCCTGGGACGGGTCAACTTACCCACTTGCTCATATTACCCCACTCTCCCCTTCTTGTTGATTCATGACCTACAGAAAGTCTATCAACTGGATTAGCATTTTCACTTATGTTAAATCTGTTCAGTTTGAAATCCAGATTGTCCCAAAGACAGTACCTGTATCCTATCTTATGCACCAGCTGCCACCCAGATCCCTGCAGGCCCTGGTGAGAAGTAGTGCAGGAGGTCAGAAGCTGCTTGGGATGCAGACATAGTGTGAAAGGAGGACAGAGGGTAGAAGGGGTGCTGATGAGGCGGGGAGGTGGGGAAACATAGAGACGTTTGAGAAACGTTGTGAGAAAAGTAGAAAAACTAAAACCCTGAGAACGGTGGCCCTGCTGTGCTCTCTCTCCATTTCTGTTTGTTTGGTTGAAGATGAAAGACGAAGCGATTCATCTTGGTTACTTCCACTCATCTGACTGGGTGAGCTGCAGAGAGAAGGAACAGGAGTGAGGGAGACAGAGAGATAAGAGGTAGGATGGGTACTGAGATAAGAGAGACAGAGGATCTAAGAGAGAGAAAGTGCAATAGAGAGAGAGAACGGCTGAAAGAGTACAGAGAAACAGATACTAAGACCCGAACGGGGAGAGAGACAAAGCAAGAGAGACCACACATTTTTGAACAACAACAACGGATCAGATCAAGGGGAGGATGGTGATGTTGCATCAGTGGCAACATACCTTACCTGTGACAGCTGCTGTTCTCTCCTACAAAGAGGAAGGGAAGTAAGAAGGAGGCACCACACATTTTGCCAGTGACTGCTTCTGAATTCTAAAAGGAGAACAGTGGCATGTTGTTTTATTCATAGAAATAGAATCTAGATGGATTGTTTATATTTCTATGGTTCTATTCCCCCGCTGCGAAGTGGTCTAGTTTTTTCGCCATTCACTCACATTGCTGTTGTCCCCGCATTTACATACACATTTACAAACAGACACTCAGCCAATCACCTCTCAGTGTGTCTCGGCCAGTTGAATGATAGTGTATTGAGCATCAAAAATAGATTGACATACACACAAAATGAAAATATTCTTGGAGTATCCATTAGGGGTTCTATGTTAAAACTCTAAAGGAGACATTAATATGTTTTAGAGGAAAAACTTAAAAGGTAGATCAAACAACTTTTTATGGTACCTGAAATAAGAATGTGCCCCTCTAACAACATACATCAAAAGGTTATTCGGTGAACCATTAGTGAGTGGTCATTTGAATAACCCTTTGAAACAGTTATTTTGAGAACTTAAAGGAGTTTCCCCACTGTTTCAGTTGGAAGAACCTTTAAAAGATCCTCCAGGAACCTTTTTCCTTTTTTTCCAAGTGTACTGTGCTTCCGTACCTTAGTTTGCATAACAACGTCAAGGACAAGATGTCTCCCTAGCTACCGGCCTGTTGAATGATTCTCATCCTGTTAATTGCTCACACTGTTTGCCTCCATCCCAAATGGCACTCTAATGGAGCCCCTATGGGGCTCGGCCAAACAGAGTGCACAATGTAGGGATTAGGATGCAATTTGGGATACAGTTTCTTCCTGTATCTTCTCTCTCTCTCTTTCACCTTCACGTTTAGCTCCCCTAAAAGCGATTCACATTGGCTACCAGCACAGGGATACAGCAGAACAAAACCTCCTTTGTTTTTCCTTCTCTTGTGGCAGTAGAGTGGCAGGGAGAGAGTGAGAGAGAGCAAGAGAGAGATTGCTCTTTTGCTTGCGTCTTTTTTTGTTCATTCATTAGTGTGTGAAAAGCACAGCCAGACAGTGTTGATGAATCAAGACGTTTTTTTGTCCGAACAATTCCTTCAATAGTTTGATATGCGGCATGCGTCACTGGGAAGGACCAGCACAAAGGAGGACCTCTGGTCTCCACTCTCTGTCGGTATGATTCTCATACGCCCCATTCACGGGAGCACTAGCGGTTATCGCCTGCCATTGATTAGTAATGGGACTTTAGCGTTTAGCGGCTGCGTGGATATTGATCCTCATTTGGATGGTGACCCGTCCATTCCGGGGGGGTTGGCTTGGGACAAGGGTTAGCCAGGGCTTACAGTGGGACCGTAAGTTCTGGAAGTGTGGCTCTGACCACATTCACCCATGTATTCTCACGGTCTACGCTCCACAGGTGCCCCAGGACGAGTGGAGTGGGGGGTTCTCACCCCTGGGGAAGGACGACGAGATCCCGTGCCGGCGGATGCGCAGCGGCAGCTACATCAGGGCCATGGCGGAGGAGGACAGTGGCGATTCCGACTGCAGCCCAAAGCCCTCGCCCAAAGTGCAGGCGCGACGGGCCAGCTATCTAAAGGCCACACAGCCATCTCTAACGGAAATGACCACGCTAAAGTAAGTAGTTGCCTACTTGAGGAATTAACTTGTGTGTGAGCGCGCGCATGTGTGCGCACACTGTATGTGTACAGACCATGCCACATCCATTCATGGCTGTATTCATGTATACACATTTAATTATTTCCAATGACACTACGCAAAGCATTCGGACAGTGTGTTTGGTGTATATGTGTTTTTTGTTTGTGTGTCCTCCAGGATGAGATTTGAAGCAATAGAATTGAAAGCTGTTTTTGTTATTTACATGTTTTGGTCATATTGAAACCCAAATTGCCCAAAAAGTAAACACTATTAGAGGACATCTAATAGCTGTTTCAATTAAAGTCAATGACCTAAATAGGCCTTCTTAAGTAGACTGGAACGCACTGTGTCGATTCTCTTTACAGTGACCACCATCTTAGGTGCTGAGTTGCACATCACCTGCTGTGTTGCACATCACCTGTGTTTGTGATGGCCAGGAGTGTTTATAAATTTGATTGACCAAGCCTTTTGATTTATTTTTGATTAATAAATAAAACTAGGAGTTTATGTAACCCCATATGTCCTGAATGACACAAGGGAAAGCCATTGCCTTGCAGCTAGCTGCATCATTGCGAGACCAGTATTTGTGGTGTTAGTTTTGAACATGGCTGCCTTTGCTCTTGATGCTCTAGCGACTCCTTGTGGCCAGTTGGGGCCCTGAGAGCTAAGTCTATGTAGATGTTCGGTACGCGATTCAAGCCAGATTCCAGACTTTACTCTCTGATTGCGAGTTAAGTTCAACCGTACAAGGTAACATCTGGAGATGGCATTCAAAAGTGTTTGAAAATACAGATTGTTAGAATCCCCACATTCTGTGGATTCTTTTTTAAATTAGAATTTTAAATAATCTTTTTTTTTTTAAGAACAGATGGATGTGTTGTTTTATGACAAATATTTTTAAAACAGCTTGATTTTCAAAACTATTGAATGTATTCATTTTACAAATATATTAGTAATTCTGTGCCATGCCTGACTTTTGAAAGGCGACAGACAGTGTAGCTCATTCTTCTTTTCAACTATGTTGATATTTTAGTCATGGTGATGAACAAGCCATTTGGAGGCTGGGGATAATTAGGTTTCCATGATAATTTGAGGGCCAGATTTGAACTTGAGCTAAAAACACCAGAGTTAACATCCTCACTGTTAAACGACCCGTTTAATGTCCAGTCTGGAGGAAGCCCTTCTACAATGTGGAATCTCTCCTTCACTGCCATGGGGCATTGAGATTTAATTTCAAGGCTAGAGAAAAGAGTGCCCCTTACTGGCCCTCCTACACTACATCCAGCAACCAATCAGCACAGACCATGCTTAGCTTAAGAGGTACATCAGCAGAAGGATCTGTTTGGTGACTTTGTCTTCCACTTTTGTGGAAAATCTTTAATGAGTTAAACTTACTAACGCACATTTACATATACCTGGAAAACGTAATAATTTACGATCCTCGTTAAATTATAACTGTTATTAACAAAATTCCCAGAAGTTTTGTCTTTCATCTTTCATCACAAAAGAGAATACTTCAAACCGGGTTTCGTTTTCAAACCACAAAATATGGTAGTTTTTTAAATCGTTATATCATTACATGAAAATGCTTTTGAGGCTGTAATTGAAAGATTCAATGCTTCAATATCACCAAATCTTATTGCTCTATATTATTTATATTATTTATATAAATAGCCTCTATCTGATTTGCCATTTCAAATAAAAGGAAATAGTGTTTTCTGACATTACATTACATAGGAATATCCGGGTGTCAATAGCGGCCATGAATCACAATGTAAACTCTGATTATAGGTTTTAAATGATGCTAGGTTAAGCTGGTGTTTTTATTAAAGTCATTAATACAAACTAAAAATGAGCAGCACATTGATCTTTAAAATGTCTCAAGCTATTTTTAGATAGAGAATGCAATAGTGTGTACTAAACCTACATGTTGTCTGTAAAATAATGTAATGTGATTAGTGACGTACTGTATTTTATAGTTCCTTGGTATTGGAAGCTGCATTAATATACAGCACCGAAGAAATTAAGAGACCACTGCATCTTTTTCTTTCCTTTCCAAAAAAGTTGAAAAGGACATTTTTGAGTGAGGAACAGAAGCGTTCAATTTGCAGTGGTCTCTTAATTTTAATCCTTCTGTTCCTCACTCAAAACCTTCCTTTCGGCTTTTTTGGAAAGCAAAGAAAAAGAGACAGTGGTCTCATACTTTTTCCAGAGCTGTATATGGTGTTGCTGTATTTTATAACCGGCAGGATATGTTGATTTAATTATCTCATCTTTGGTTATTTCTCAAAAGGCCATGAATGAACTGTAGGTCATGAATGAACTATTCTTGAAGATGTATTTTTTATCAGCAGTTTCTCTCACAACATGCTTTTCAAAAGATATCTATCAAAGATTTTCATCAGGCAGATGGCCAGATATTGATATGCTTTCCACATGTTTGATATATATCAATTCCATTTACAACTTTCAGCCATCCTCCCTTCACAAGCCTCCTCTGGTAACTGTTTATTACATCCCATAAATCTGACTGATTGTGTCATTACTATGACGTGCATGTGTGTGCTTACTCACTTCGGAGTGCCACGGTAATACGCACTCATTGCCTGTACAAGAAAATCATTGTTATCTCTCTTGCAGTGAATGATTAACTCTGAAATAAACAGGTTTCTATGAGGAGAATATCAATTAATCACATTCATTCATCATTATGGAGAGAGCTGAGAGCAATGCAATTGCTGTTATGTAATTTCACAATTAATTTCAATGACGGGATACTTCACTTAATACCAGTAAAGGGATACTTAGGTTTTTTTTAGATGTTCTTACAATCTCCTAATCCTATAATAAATATGATGCCATATTTTGCCAATGCCAATATTTCAGAATTCATTTTTACCAAATGTATGTGTGTATTTACATCTATTTCAATGACCGATATCAACATGTACATTTATATGTAAATGTTTTCAATATGTGTTTAAAAATATATTGAAGTATTACAGTTTTGGATACATTCCTATATTTTCTTTTATGTTTATACATTTTAATATTTGGAAGTGAATACATTTTCACATGACAATCTGGATAGTGTTGGTTATGGGTATGTATTTTATGCATATATTTCTCTAATGCATTTGACTGTATTTTATTTATTCATGTATTTTATAAATATATTCAACCAGTATATTTTTATGTTTCTGTTTTATTGAAATATATTCCAATATATGTATATTATTTTTTGCTTGTGGGCATTTTGGAGACAATTGGTTTTGTAAACAAAACAACTGGGAAGCAGCCTTAGCTCATAGCAATGACAATGTTCTTTTGACACTGCTGGAAGTAATTTCAGTCTGTTAGTTTGCCTAATAACAAGTAGCTAGCTAGCTAACCCAAAAACTTACTTGAGACATCTACTGACTTTGTTCACTTCTACAATATGGTTCATACTATTTTTATTGCTGTTATGTTTCAGCAATTAGTTAAACCAACCCAGCCTGTTTTCATACACAAAGCATAGCATAGTGTATGTAAATCTATGAGACTCAAATAAATATATGTTTAGCATGATTTTCTCGGAGACACAAACTAGGGTCAATATGGTATGTTTTGTATAGTCTGACTAACTTCTACCTTAGCCATAATCACTAACCTTAATCATAACTCTAACACTGGAAATGGTAACATATCAAACATTCAGAACATTTTTAAAACCCCAGACACTTAAGCAAATGTATCAAATGTTTTTATGCGAATGTGACATTGTGCCAGTTGTTATGTAACCTAACATTACGTTTAAGCCTGGGAAAATGTTTGCTAAGCAAATGGATGAATTACTTTGGTTTTTACCTTAAATCGGCCAATAGCCACATTGCATATAAGACATAAACATGGCAATTTCGTATGAGATTTACGCCTCCTGCAGACGTATGAGGAGCGGTTTTGATACATGCCAACAGGGGTCCACTCCCATACATATACACATACAAACGCAATTACACATACACAAACGCATCAGCTAGTATCACTCAATGCTATATTGTAATGTGGTTAGCTTGTTAAACACTATCATCTGAAATTAAGTCCACCTGAAACGCATCCAGAATGAAGAATTGTGACAGAGATATTTTATAAATTGTTCATAATATTCATAATAGGATTATAGCAGAGTGATTGATGGTTGTTCATTGCTTTTTCCAATGTGGTGAGATTTCAAATATCTCCAATGACAGTGAGTCCTTCCTAAACGACACCCTAGTTTGATTATCATGCAATCCTATGTGTCCCAGTCAAAATGAGTGCACTAAATAGGGAGTAGGGAAGGCCATTTTGGGCACTTTGTTCTGATAATACGTTTATTCGCAACCCAGAGCACAATGCCAAAATCTCTACTCAAACCCATGAATTTAACCATAGTCTAAATTGCTAGAATTAGTCTGTTACAACTTGCAAGAAAATATATAATAATCCCAATCAGTTTGATGCTGACAAAGTCCTTCTCTATACTTGCTCAGGCAAATTTAGTTATTTAGTTATTCCTTGCCTTGATTTAAAAAAATGTCTTCATTGGCTGAAAAACAATTCCTGAACAGAATGTTATGATTATAACATTATGTAAAATCACAGAAAGAGAGGTTTGGTGAGAGAGATATAGAGAGAGACTGGGAGAGAGAACTGTTGAGAGGAGAGCGATAGATAGAAAGTTAGAGACCGTAAGAGAGATATGACTGGGTGAGAGAGACGTGACCGTGAGAGAGTAGAAAGATAGTAAGAGAGATTAGGGTAGAGAGATATAGAAAGCCAGAGGTGAAGAGAGAGAGAGACACACACATACACCCACACACACACAGACATGCTCAAACACACTTGCACACACAGACACACAAAAAGCCTCTGGCCTACTAAGTACCATGTGTTCATTAAAGGAGACCTGATCCAAAAGGCCTCTTTTGGATCACTCCACATCCCCTCCCTCTTGGGGTCGGGATAATTTTTATGACCCCCGTTCGCTACCTCTAAATCAGCAGCTGTTGTTCTTTGGGTTCACACAAAACATGAAACCTGACCTCGCATAGAAAAGTACAGAATCAGAATGGAATACCTACCTTACCAAATTACAAGCATCGCATAATATGCAGCAATTCTTTTTCCACTGACGCAGCAATAAGTTGCTCTGCTGGTGTAATTGCTATTGTGTGCAAGGCCTGATTATCCTATTGTCACAGGCTGCAGGCAGGCTCTGGCATTGGAACAGACAAATTAAACAGAGGTCCTGTCCCCCGTGGGTGATCCATCAACAGGGATCGTGGTCATCAAAGGGACAGGGGTCATGAGGTCTTCATAGAACCGACCATGTATTGAAAACACTTAACTCAAGTTCATTTTCCCCTCATCTCCCTTATAGCATGACCTGAACCCATATTCCATTTCTCCCCATCCAAGTATGGGTTATTTGTCCATTAACTCTTCCCTCGTCTCATGGCCTTCCTCTCGCCTGTTGTTCTCCTCCCTCTCTGACTACGCCCATCCCTGCACCAGTCGCTCTGTGCCCCCTAGTTCGACCCACGCTCCATCCATCCCGGAATGACTAATGGCAGTTGCTTCACAGTGGTAACCACACTCTGTTTTATGAAGGCCACACATGATCAAGTCAAACTGAACCTAGAGGGGGAGAATAACAGGGAGGAGAGATTGTGTGTGTGTGTGTGTGTGTGTGTGTGTGT
>JACXGJ010016169.1:0-12634 GCA_016801105.1 Esox niger
TTCACACCCTGTAGTCTCCTGGACATGTAGCTTGTTCACACCCTGTAGTCTCCTGGACATGTAGCTTGTTCACACCCTGTAGTCTCCTGGACATGTAGCTTATTCACACCCTGTAGTCTCCTGGACATGTAGCTTATTCACACCCTGTAGTCTCCTGGACATGTAGCTTATTCACACCCTGTAAGGGGGACACTGCCGCAAGAAACCTCATTCTGTCCCCTGGACACTGCCGCAAGGAACCTCATTCTGTCCCCTGGACACTGCTGCTAGAAACCTCATTCTGTCCCCTGGACACTGCCGCAAGGAACCTCATTCTGGACACTGCCGCAAGGAACCTCATTCTGTCCCCTGGACACTGCTTCTAGAAACATCTCCCTGTCCCCTGGACACTACTGCTAGGAACCTCATTCTGTCCCCTGGACACTGCTGCTAGAAACCTCATTCTGTCCCCTGGACACTGCCGCAAGGAACCTCATTCTGTCCCCTGGACACTGCCGCAAGGAACCTCATTCTGTCCCCTGGACACTGCCGCAAGGAACCTCATTCTGTCCCCTGGACACTGCTGCTAGAAACATCTCCCTGTCCCCTGGACACTACTGCTAGAAACCTCATTCTGTCCCCTGGACACTGCCGCAAGGAACCTCATTCTGTCCCCTGGACACTGCTGCTAGGAACCTCATTCTGTCCCCTGGACACTGCCGCAAGAAGCCTCATTCTGTCCCCTGGACACTGCTGCTAGAAACATCTCTCTGTCCCCTGGACACTACTGCTAGGAACCTCATTCTGTCCCCTGGACACTGCCGCAAGAAGCCTCATTCTACAATATGCCAAAGATTATCTGGGATGATATATCAACAAAACAATAATAGAATACAATTTAATTTTACCTTGTTACCCAGGACTGCATAATAATGGATTTAAATGAATTCTCTTCCATCGGCATTCTTGGTAATTCAGGATAAGTAAACAGTAAAGGGAAAATAACCCATCCATCAATCCCCATAAATATATGTTTTCTTTTATTTATAAAAAATCCTTGTCTATCCATCTTTCATCCTGTGCCTTTTGTGTTTCTGTCTGAGTCTGTTCATCCCTTTCACTGTCTGTGTGTGTCCCTATTATCAATTGTAGATATTGACCCAATCTATTTCCTCTTGAATTGCAGGGATAGAAACGGACAGTTTCCATAGAGACCACCACCAAGCTTGGCTTGATCTCAAATTCCTTCTAGCCCTGGATCGTTTTTGTCTTCATAGTAACAGCCCATCAAACCCTGGATAAAATACATACACTGCTCACTGAAATAACACATCAGGTCTCAATGAACAGAATATATAAAACTTCTAAATCTTTACAGTACATTGTGTAATTCATTGGGGACAAAATGACATAACAAAGGCCAATGGAAACCTTAATCACCAACTGATTGAGGGCTGGTACTCACTATTGAAATCACAGGCTGTTCCAACTTGTGTGAATTTCATCACAGCAACTCATAATGTGACTCAGTAGTGTGTCTGGCCCCCATGTGCCTGTATGCACTCCTGACAACATCTGGGCTCCTGATGAGACGTCAGATGGTGTCCTGGAGGATCTCCTCCCAGACTTGGATCAGGGCATCAGTGAGCTCCTGATGAAATGGTGGATGCTGTCCTGGGGGATCTCCTCCCAGACCTGGATCAGGGCATCAGTGAACTCGTGATGAGATGGTGGATGGTGTCCTGGGGGATCTCCTCCCACACCTGGATCAGGGCATCAGTGAGGTCCTGGAAAGTCTGTGGTGCTGCTTGGTGATGTCAGATGCACAGATACAGTGGATATAAAAAGTCTACACACCCCTGGTAAAATGCCAGGATTTTGTGAGGTAGAAGAATGAGACAATGATAAAGAAAATACTTTTAATGTGAACAATTAAATTGAAAAGCAAACAGAAATCTTTGAGGGGGAAGTTAACCAGGTTGCATAAGTGTGCACACCCTCTTATAGCTGAGGATGTGGCTGTGTTCATAGTTAACCAATCACATTCAAACTCATGCTAAATAGAACTCATAGCCCAGCTGCCTTCATTTAAAGTGAGTGAGTAATCATGAATAAAGTTCAGCTGTTCTAGTAGGATTTTCCTGACATTTTCTTAGTTGAATCTTGGAGCAAAAGCCATGGTCCGCAGAGCATGTCCAAAGCATCAGAAGCATCTCATTGTTGAACGATATCAGTCAGGAGAAGGGTACAAAATAATTTCCTAAGCATTAGATATACCATGGAACACAGTGAAGACAGTCATCATCAAGTGGAGAAAATATGGCACAACAGAGACATTACCAAGAACTGAAAGTCCCTTCAAAAATGACTAAAAGATGAGAAGAAAACTGGTCAGGGAGGCTTCCAAGAGGCCTACAGCAACATTAAAGGAGATGCAGGAATTTCTGCCAAGTACTGGCTGTGTGCTACATGTGACAACAATCTCCCGTATTCTTCAGATGAATGGGCTATGGGGCAGGGTGGCAGGACGGAAGCCTTTTCTCAACATCCAAGCCCGGCTGAAGTTTGCCAAAACAAACTTAATTAAGTCTCCCTAAAGCACGTAGGAAAATGTGTTATGGTCTGATGAAACCAAGGTTGAACATTTTGGCCATAATTCCAAAAGGCATGTTTGGTGCTAAAACAACACCATACCCACAGTGAAGCATGGTGATGGCAGCATCATGCTTTGGGGCTGTTTTTCTTCAGCTGGAACTGGGGCTTTAGCAGGCAATTTTGGCACAAAACCTTCAGGCATCCATTAGGAAGATGAAGATGAAGAGGAAGATCACCTTTCAGCACGACAACGACCCAAAGCTCACACCCAAATCTACAAAAGCATGGCTTCACCAGAAGATTAACATTTTGGAATAGCCGAGCCAGAGCCCAGACCTGAATCTAATTGAATATCTGTGGGGTGATCTGAAGAGGGCTGTGCCCAATAGATGTCCTCACAATCAGACAGATTTGCAGCGCAATTGCAAAGAAGAGTGAGAAAATATTGCCATGTCTTAAAATATTGACTCCGACCCAAAAAGATTGAGTTCTTTAATAAAATCAAAATGTGCTTCACCAAAGTATTAGTTTAAGGGTGTACACAGTTATGCAACTAGGTTGTTGTGAGTTTTTTATTTTTCCCCTTGAAAGATTTCAGTTTATTTTTCAATTGAATTGTTCAAAATATAGGTCACATTATAGATGGAATAAGTTCTGACATAATATATCTTTGTCAAATGTTTTTACATCACAAAAACCTGGCATTTTAACAGGTGCAGGTTAGCAAGCAAGCAGGTTTATTTATGTAGCACAATTCATACATAGAAGCAATTCAATGTGCTTCACAGCTGAAATAAAAATACAAGATGCAATGGGACTAAAACAGAGATTGAAACATTCATACAGAGGTTATTCCTCTGATGGCACCAGAAATTGCATTATGATTGGTAAAAGATATAAACTTGATAGTAAAATAAATCAAAAAGAGAAATATAAAATACTGCATGATAATAAAACATAGAATAAGAAAACAGAGTTAATAAAACAAATAAAAAACATAGGAAGATATAAAAGCTGTCAGTTCAGTTTAAGTGATTAAGAACATAGGATGCTATAAGGCTCACAGTGTGGTTAAGTTTAAGAGCTCAATCTTCGGCACATGAAAAGAGTGACGTTTTTTTAGCCTGGATTTAAAAATGGATACGTTTGGTGAACATCTATGATCTTCTGGTAGTTTATTCCAGTTGTGTACAGCATATCTCCTAAACGCAGCTTCTCCCAATGTTTAGTTTGGACTCTGGGCTCTACTAGCTGACCTCTACTAGTTAATGGATTTAAGAGCCCTGCTCGGTTTATATTCTTCAAACATATCAGAAATGTATTCAGTTCCTAAACCATTCAGAGATTTATAAACTAGAAGCACCACTTTAAAATCTATTCTGTAACTGACTGGATTTAAGAACTGGAGGGATGTGGTCTGTCCTCTTGGTCCTGGTTAACATTCTAGCAGCTGCATTCTGAATGAGCGGCAGCAGTTTTACAGTCTTTTTGGGGATTCCAGTTAAGAGGCCATGACAGTAGTCAACCCTACTAGAGATTAAAGCATGGATGAGCTTCTCTTGGTCTTTTTGGGACACCAGGCTTTTGATTCTGGATATATTTTTAAGATGGTATAATGCTGCTTTGGTGACGGATTTGATATGACTGTTAAATGTGAGGTCTGAGTCTATCAGAACACCAAGATTACGGACCTGAACCCTTGTTTTAAGGGCCTGAGAATCCAGCTCTTTACTAATACTTGTTCTTTTATTTTTGTTGCCAAACACAATAATCTCACACGAAAATTCATTATATTTTCAAGGTTGACAAGCTTACAAACCCAATAAAGCAGATAGTACTCATGTCCAGTGTGAAATGTAATGAATTTGTTTGTTTCTTTAGTGAAAACATTCTAAGTATTAGACAGACCTTCAGAACTACACAGTCTAACAAGGACACTGTACCATCACTACGACCACCAAGACATAACTTGGTTATTATGTCACAATTTACTACAATTGATCAAAAATCCCTAGAAGAAACAGTTCGTCATCTTAAAGCTTCTACATGTTGTCTCGACACACTGCCATCAGACTTTTCAAAAACAATTTTGAACTCTATAACAATGGACCTGCAGCAAATAGTTAATAGCTCCCTGCAATCAGGCATTTTCCCAACATCTCTAAAAACAGCTGCCATTAAGCCCCTATTAAAAAAGAGATCACTGGATGCATCTATAATGAACAACTACAGACCTGTTTCGAATCTCCCTTTTATAGCAAAGATCATTGAAAAGGTTGTGTTCAATTAACTCAGCAATTTTTTGACCTCAAGCGTTCTCATAGACACATTTCAGTCAGGGTTCTGACCTCACCAAAGTACTGAAACGGCCCTGATTAAAGTTTTAAATGATATACGGCTGAATACTGATTCAGATCAATAAACGGTTCTAGTTCTAGATCTCAGTGCAGCCTTTGACACTGTAGATCATAGAACACTTATAGATAGGCTGGAAAATTGGGTAGGACTTTCAGGAACAGTCCTTGATTGGTTCATATCTTATCTAGATGGCCCGAGTTACTTTGTCACCATTGGTAATCATGAATCTGATAGTCTGGCTATGACATGCGGAGTTCCACAAGGATCAGTTCTCGGACCGCTTCTGTTTAATCTCTATATGCTACCTCTGGGCCAAATTCTACAGAACAACAACATTAACTACCACAGCTATGCCGATGATACTCAATTATATATGTCACTCAAACCGTATGACAACAGCTCAATAGACTCTATGTCACTGTATAGAGCACATAAATAACTGGATGAACCAAAATGTATCATGTCATATCAAGACTATGACAGTAACATGTCATATCAGGACCAGAGCAGGAACATGTCGTATCAGGACCATAGAGGACCATGTCATACCAGGACTATGACAGTAACATGTCATCTCAGGACCTGAGCAGGAACATGTCGTATCAGGACCATAGAGGACCATGTCATACCAGGACTATGACAGTAACATGTCATCTCAGGACCAGAGCAGGACCATGTCATATCAGGACCGGAGCAGGACCATGTCATACCAGGACTATGACAGTAACCTGTCATATCAGGACCAGAGCAGGTCCTGATATCTAGTACAGTTTGATTCACCAAGGACTGTCCCACAGCCACCTGGAGAGTATTCTACAACCCCGCATGCCACTGGATGCTTTGTTGCTATGGAAACTAGAGAAGCTTTATTCCTCCGTAGCACGTTGTGTCGAGTGAGTTAAAACCTCCTGTCTTCTCACTGTTCAAGGACGTTCCAAAGCTCATGCTTTCTGTTCATTATCTTCTTTCTCTAACGTTCTCTCAAATCCCCTCTTTTCTTTTGCCTTCATGCTCAGTCTCTTTTCCTCAGTCTCTTTCAACTCCTGTTTCTATCTCTCTCACATTCAGTAACTCTGACAATCTGATCCTCTCCTCTTCTCTGTCCCTTCTATACAACCGTTTTTTATGAAGGTATCAGGACTGTCCGTCTCATGTCCATGTTGAATGTGCCAGCTTAGCTTGTCTGCAGATTGCATTCAATCTTCCTGCTAGTTGGCACAAGTCTACAATGTCTATTACAATAGGGATGCTTCATCAGTGAATGTAGGCTGGAAGGCTGATTCATTTAAGGAAAGGGTTTGGAATTCTATTAAATTGTGGCATTAGTTAGTGAACTAAATTTACTTTGAGAAAAGTTCTGGAACAATGCGGCCCAGCCCATATCATTTGGTGAGAAACTACCAGCACGTAGCTGTCCAGTAACTAAGCAACACATAGTGACTGAACTCTGAGCAAATTAATTATTTAAAAATCATACAATGTGATTTTCTGGATTTTTGTCAGCTTCTCATACTGGGAAAATTCAACACTTGTATCATATTCTATAGGATATCTCAATGTGTTTATTCATAACCAAATCTAGGGTCACATAAGGAAAATCACATGATAAAACACAGAGAAAGATATGCTGATCTGTGGACAATGTCAAAGTTGAGATGGATTGTGTGAACTTCTGATACTGGACCAAAAAGAATTGATGTCCACTGAGGTTTAACTATTGGCAAAACAGGATTAATCAACTCTTGAAAAAAGAATCTGAACTTTTGTATCATATCAGCAAAGTGCATGTATATTCTGGGGCTATTGTCCCTGATTCTAATAATTTTGTTGAATTTATTCAGAAGAGAATAAGAAACCTATTTATGTTATGTAAGATTGTCAATCACTGGATTTTATCATTAGTTTAACATGATGAATTTGGGGGAAACGCGGTCTGATGTAGACTATGGCAAACCAGTGCTGTGACGGCTTGTCAGCGCTTCAAGGTGGCTTCGCTTTCTTTCTACTCTGATGTCACTCTGCGAGCAGCGGAGGGTGGAGCGCGTGCCAGCGGGGAAGTCGGCGACGAGTCCAAGCATGAACATCTGATTGACGGCGCGTGATACCGTGAGAGCTAACCCCGTTACTGATCCTTTATTAAAGAGAATCAAGGTGTTGTCTATCAGGGGATTAAAAAAAAACATATCCTTACGCTTTTTTGCCCAGTGAACTTTAAAAGCAAAGAACTGGTATAATTGATATTTAGGCTAATGCTGGTTGTCTTTGAACATGTGTATTTTTTATGTAGCCTAAATTCAGTATCACAAGAAATCATCAAAACGCATAGCATCAACACTCAATTGAAAAATATAACTTTAACCGTCAGGGTTTTCTCTCCGCGAGTGGTGTCAGAACCATGGCCAGCTCCGGTTCTCGGGACGCTAATGGCGTGGTTCAGATCTTCAAAGAGGACCGGTGTCCCTCGGCGCGTTTAGAGGACTGCCTACCGAACTTTACGTGGCAGCTCAGTTTCTCGGAGATGTTCAACTACTCAGCTAACGGCAGTTGGATAGGGGATCCGGAGCCCATGTCTACCATCATCCCCATCATTGCCGCGGTCTATTCATTGGTGTTCGTTGTCGGACTGGTCGGGAACTGTCTCGTTATGTATGTCATCATTAGGTGAGTAATTGACCCATGCCCTGTGCCCATGCCCGGTACCCATGCCCCTAACTTGTCTGCTCCTCTGCAGTATAGCACAGTTTATTTGGATTCATCTCTGCTAACGCATTACGGTTGGGGTTGAATGATTTAAATAATTACTAAACCATAATCAACTGGCCCACTGTGTCTCATGCGGTTTTGGTGTAATTCTCATGCGATTTTGGTGTAATTACCAAATCATGTTTCTAGATAAATACAATAAACCTAAAATGTAATTTATTTCAACAGGTGGCCATATGGAATAGTTAAGGTTTACTGAGCTTTACTCAGTTTAAGAATATGTTACAAATATTTATACACAGAAGCAATCAAATTATAGGTTTTAAGGAAACCCAAACACTAACCCACTACACTGATGTTAATAGAATTAACCCCAACACTGACCCTAAAGCATTTATTTCGAAAACAAGGACATTTCTAAGTGACCCCAAATGTGTGTGTGTGCGTGGTGTGTGTGCGCATGTGTGTGTATGTATACAGTGGGGAGACAACGTTTTTGATACACTGCTGATTTTGCAGGTTTTGCTGCTTACAAAGCATGTAGAGGTCTGTATTTTAACATAGGTACACTTCAACTATGAGAGACAGAATCTAAAACAAAAATCCAGAAAATCACATTGTATGATTTTTTTATAATTAATTTGCATTTTATTGCATGACATCAGTATTTTATCAGAATTTCAGCTCTCACAGACCTGTTAGTTTTTCTTTAAGAAGCCCTCCTGTTCTTCACTCATTTCCTGTTAACTGCAACTGTTTGAACTCGTTACCTGTATAAAAGACACCTGTCCACACACTCAAACAGACTCCAACCTCTCCACAATGGCCAAGACCAGAGAGCTGTGTAAGGACATCAGTGATAAAATTGTAGACCTGCACAAGGCTGGGATGGGCTACAGGACAATAGGCAAGCAGCTTGGTGTGAAAGCAACAATTGTTGGCACAAATATTAGAAAATGGAAGAAGTTCAAGATGACCGTCAATCTCCCTCGGTCTGGGGCTCCATGCAAGATCTCACCTCGTGGGGCATCAATGATCACGAGGAAGGTGAAGGTTCAGCCCCTTGGAGCCTGGTTCCTCTCTAGGTTTCTTCCTAAATTTCAGCCCTCTTAGGGAGTTTTTCCTAGCCACTGAAGTTCATCACTATTGTTGTCTGCTCCCTGGGGTTTAAGGCCAGGTGTTTTGTGAAAGCACTTTGTGACAACTGCTTATGTAAAAAGGGCTTTATAAAATAAATTTGATTGATTGATTGAGAACTACACAGAAGGACCTGGTCAATGACCTGAAGAGAGGTGGGACCACAGTCTCTAAGAAAACCATTAGTAACACACTACGCCGTCATGGATTAAAATCCTGCATCGCATGCAAGGTCCCCCTGCTCAAGCCAGTGCATGTCCAGGCCCATCTGAAGTTTGCCAATGACCATCTGGATGATCCAGAGGAGGAATGGGAGAAGGTCATGTGGTCTGATGAGACAAGAATAGAGCTTTTTGGTCTAAACTCCACTTGCCATGTACAATGCCAAGAACACCATCCCAACCGTGAAGCATTGAGGTGTAAACATCATTATTTGGGGATGCTTTTCTGCAAAGGGGTCAGGACGACTGCACCGTATTGAGGGGAGCATGGATGGGGCCATGTATCGCGGGATCTTGGCCAACAACCTCCTTCCCTCAGTAAGAGCATTGAAGATGTGTTGTGGCTGGGTCTTCCAGCATGACAACGACCTGAAACACACAGCCAGGGCAACTAAGGAGTGGCTCTGTAAGAAGCATCTCAAGGTCCTGGAGTGTCCTAATCAGTCTCCAGACCTGAACCCAATAGAAAATCTTTGGAGGGAGCTGAAAGTACGTATTGCCCAGCGACAGCCCCGAAATCTGATGGATCTGGAGAAGGTCTGTATGGAGGAGTGGGCCAAAATCCCTGCTGCAGTGTGTGCAAACCTGGTCAAGAACTACAGGACACGTATGATCTCTGTCATTGCAAACAAAGGTTTCTGTACCAAATATTAAGTTCTGCTTTTCTGATGTATCAAATACTTATGTCATTCAATAAAATGCAAATGAATTATTAAAAAAATCATACAATGTGATTTTCAGATTTTTGTCTCTCACAGTTGAAGTGTACCTATGATAAAAATGACAGGCCTCTACATGCTTTGTAAGTAGGAAAACCTGCAAAATCAGCCGTGTATCAAATACTTGTTCTCCCCACTGTATATACAATGGGGCAAAAAAGTATTTAATCAGCCACCAATTGTGCAAGGTCTCCCACTTAAAACGTGGAGAGTGGCCTGAAATTTTCATCCTAGGCACACTTCAAATATGAGAGACAAATTTAGAAAAATAAATCCAGAAAATCACATTGTAGGACTTTTAATGAATTTATTGGTAAATGATGGTGGAAAGTAAGTATTTGGTCAATAATAAAAGTTCATCTCAATACTTTATATACCCTTTGTTGGCAATGTCAGAGGTCAAACGTTTTCTGTAAGTCTTCACAAGGTTTTCAAACACTTTTGCTGGTATTTTGGCCCATTCCTCTATGCAGATCTCCTCTAGAGCAGTGATGTTTTGACGCTGTCGCTGGGCAATACAGACTTTCAACTCCCTCCAAAGATGTTCTATGGGGTTGAGATCTGGTGATTGGCTAGGCCACTCCAGGACCTTGAAATGCTTCTTACGAAGCCACTCCTTCGTTGCCCGGGCGGTGTGTTTGGGATCATTGTCATTCTGAAAGTCCCAGCCATATTTCATCTTCAATGCCCTTGCTGATGGAAGGAGGTTGTTGGCCAAAATCTCACGATACATGGCCCCAATCATTCTTTCCTTTACACGGATCAGTCGTCCTGGTCCCTTTGCAGAAAAACAGCCCCAAAGCATAATGTTTCCACCCCCATGCTTCACAGTAAGTATGGTGATCTTTGCATGCAACTCAGCATTCTTTCTCCTCCAAACACGACAAGTTGAGTTTTTGCCAAAAAGTTCTATTTTGGTTTCATCTGACATTCTCCCAATCCTCTTCTGGATCATCCAAATGCTCTCTAGCAAACCTCAGACAGGCCTGGACATGTATTGGCTTAAGCAGGGGGACAAGTCTGGCACTGCAGGATTTGAGTCCCTGGCGGCGTAGTGTGTTACTGATGGTCCCAGTTCTCTGCAGGTCATTCACTAGGTCCCTCCGTGTGGTTCTGGGATTTTTGCTCACAGTTCTTGTGATCAATTTGACCCCACGGGGTGAGATCTTATCAGTGGTCTTTTTTATCAGTGATTATCAGTGGTCTTGTATGTCTTCCATTTTCTTATAATTACTCCCACAGTTGATTTCTTCATACCAAGCTGCTTACCTGTTGCAGATTCAGTCTTCCCAGCCTGGTGCAGGTCTACAATTTTGTTTCTGGTGTCCTTTGACAGCTCTTTGGTCTTGGCCATAGTGGAGTTTGGAGTGTGACTGTTTGAGGTTGTGGACAGGTGTCTTTTATACTGATAACAAGTTCCAACAGGTGTCATTAATACAGGTAACGAGTGGAGGACAGAGGAGTCTCTTAAAGAAGAAGTTACAGATCTGTGTGAGCCAGAAATCTTGCTTGTTTGTTATTGACCAAATACTTATTTTCCACCATAATTTACCAATAAATTCATTAAAAATCCTACAATGTGATTCTCTGGATATCTCTTCTCATTTTGTGTCTCATAGTTGAAGTGAACCTATGATGAAAATTACAGGCCTCTCTCATCTTTTTAAGTGGGAGAACTTGCACACTTGGTGGCTGACTAAATACTTTTTTGCACCACTGTATATATATATTTTTATTTATTTATTCACACACACGCACACACCTACAAACACATACACACACTCACCCCATTGTTTCTATATCCTATGTTTTATAGGGTAAACTGTATAGAGGAGGACTTGAAGGCCAAACCTCAGAATTATACAAGATCACTGAAAGACTCAGCTGATCATGAATTGATTGGAGTACCTATGTCTCTTGAAACATCATTGTCTAGTTACAACAAAGACCAGGAAATACACAGCAAGCCCTCCTCCAAGGGCAGTGTCTCAATGCTGTTTCATTTATGTTGCACTGATGTTTAAATAATGTTTCAATGTTGTTTTGATGATGTTTTACAGCTGTTTCAATGATGTTTAAATGTGATTCTATTCTCATTATTTACTGTCTCCTGTGGTCAGGTACACTAAGATGAAGACTGCCACCAATATCTACATTTTTAACCTGGCTGTAGCCGATGCCTTGGTGACAACCACCATGCCTTTCCAGAGTACAGACTACCTGCTGAACTCCTGGCCCTTTGGAGAGGTAACCCTACCACTAACCACCATGCCTTTCCAGAGTACAGACTACCTGCTGAACTCCTGGCCCTTTGGAGAGGTAACCCTACCACTAAACCAGAAGTAACCCTAACCCTAAACTAGATGTAACCCTACCACTAAACCAGAAGTAACCCTACCACTAAACCAGAAGTAACCCTACCACTAAACCAGAAGTAACCCTAACCCTAAACTAGATGTAACCCTACCACTAAATCAGAAGTAACCCTACCACTAAACCAGAAGTAACCCTACCACTAAACCAGAAGTAACCCTAACCCTAAACTAGATGTAACCCTAACGCTGAACTAGAATTAACTCTAACCTTGACGTTATCATAACACTATAATATGAGTAAACCGAACACTAAACTAGAAGTTACAATAACCAGTAACCCTAGCACTAAACAAGGAGTAACCCAAACACTAACCTATAAGTAACCCTAACACTGAATTAAAATGAACCCTAGCACCAAACAAATGTTAATAGAGGTAACCCTAACACTTAATGTTTGTAGAGGTAACCCTCACACTATAGTGATGTTAATAGAGGTCACCTTAACACTAGAGTGATGTTAATAGAGGTCACCCTAACACTAGACTGATGTTAATAGAGGTCACCTTAACACTAGACTGATGTTAATAGAGGTCACCCTAACACTAGA
>JACXGJ010016170.1:0-12430 GCA_016801105.1 Esox niger
ACACACACACACACACACACACACACACAGCAATTCACACACAAGCCAGGATTCACCTTTCACACACTTTGAGCCTTTGGTCAAAGACATATGTCACATAAAGCGCTTGACAGCGTCTCTTTATACCATTTAGATGAGACGACGCTGTGAAGTTACTGCGAAGCGGGCTTTGATTGGATGGGACAGCACCGTGATGTGGGCTGTGATTGGAAAGCTGGGATGTGGGCATGTCTACTGTCTGGTTCTCTCAGGAAACCATAGCCAGCTAGTACGTCAGCCAGCCAGTCAAACACATAGTCAGCCATTCAGTCAAACACACAGTCAGTCAGCCAGACAGTCAAACACACAGTCAACTAGCCCAGCAAACAAAGAGTTAGAGTATAATGTATGTAATATAGCCTAACACTGAACAGGGATGCTGGAAGCTGAAGGCAGAGTGCTGGGCAGGGACTGAACAACAGACCTCAATGTGTCGGTGATATAATGGGTGGTCACAGGACAAAGAGGAAGAGGAGGGAGGACAGCGACTGAACTGTGGTTGGGAGGCAGAGGTACCTGCAGTGTGAGCCGTTTCACAGCGTCCCAGACGTGGGCTATCACCTCCTTCATATGTTCCTCTGAAGTGGCCCACGCCTCGGTGGGGGGGGGCATCACTTTCCTGGGGAGCGATAGAGGACGAGACTCTGGAGGGTGGAGAGACAGAGAGCATAGATACAGTTAACACAAGCATAGCATTAACCAAGGACAAAGGACTGAGCGAGAGAGGAAAACCGAGAGCAGAGACCTGAGCCAAAGGGGGTAATTTACAGATCTACAGGGAGTGGAGTTGGTGAGTGAGAGTAAGACAGACATTATAAGTGTATATAAACAGCACTTGACGCATATATATGATATGACCCAACTCCAAAGGCTTGCAGTGACCCAGTCAGACTCAGGATGTTTGTCTTGGTTCATACTCATAGCAACAGGCAATCTGCAATCACTTGATGAGCCATTCAGCTCCCCTACTGACAATAGCTAATGTACCCATCCACCACAAGAGTCAGCATGGCTAGGCTATCCAATAAGGAATGGTGACCGATCAATGAATGGCTTTCTAGCACTGGCTAGGCTATCCAATAGGGCATGGTGACTAAACAGAGAATGGCTTGCTAGCATAAGCTAGGCTATCTAATAGGGAATGGTGACCAATTAGAGAATGGCTTGCTAGCATAAGCTAGGCTATCCAATAGGGCATGGTGACCAATCAGAGAATGGCTTGCTAGCATAAACTAAGCTATCCAAAAGGGCATAGTGACCAATCAGATAATGGCTAGCTAGCTTTAGCTTGGACAGCTAACATAGCATTGTGATCCATCAGAGAATGGCTAGCTAGCAATAGTGTCAGTTAGCCAGGTAAGACTTGCAAACAGGACATGTTAAAGCAATCAAAGCTAGCATTAACGTCAGAGGTATCTATGGGGAGAGGGGGAGTGTGGGGTCTCTGAAGACACATTAAGACATGATTCTGTGATTCAAAGCTGTGCCTGCTCAGCGTCTACCTAAATAGTTCTCCATTATCACAGTGGTGTCATAAAACTAGGGTGGTGATGTCACCGCTCCTGAAATACTTAGCTCCCCAGGATGACTAAAACAGCTGAGAGGGTTTCCAAGGTGATGTAGCGGGTTTCCAGGAAGACGGCGCCACAGCGAAGACGGCCTGCGGTGTTAGTGGTCACCTTGGCCACGGGCCCACGCTGAATCGGTGGAGGGGGAGGGGTTGGGATGTAGGCTGACCTCACAGGTGTGTACTGCATGTGTCAGACTGCCCGTTCGTGACAGAGTTCTGACACCGGGGTTGCGGGTTCGAATCCCACAGGGCTTCCGGACAAAAAATAAGTACGATCATTTGTGAAGTCACTACTGAAAGTCATCTGGTGGAAAGACTGCAAAACTACTACATACGGAGGACATACCCACTTTGGTTGGTCTAATGAGTTTTACCATGTACTTGGTACCAGTTATGTTGAGTCACCACGTTGTGTTACTAGTATCATCATATGCCAGACCGGCCCTTTACCAGACCAACCACCTGACATCGCTCTCCGATCAGACTCAGCCAGCCTGCCTGCCTGCCAGCCAGCCAGCCAGCCAGCCAGCCAGCCTGCCTGCCAGCCAGCCAGCCAGCCAGCCAGCCAGCCTGCCAGCCTGCCAGCCTGCCTGCCTGCCTGCCTGCCTGCCTGCCTGCCTGCCTGCCTGCATGCCTGCGTCATTGATCCTGTCTTTCATCTCTGTGTAGGTGCACTAAGAGGGGTGACGAGTTTAGGGTGCCTGAGTGGTTGGAGGAGGGTAGGCAGATGATGGTGTGTGTGTGTGTGTGTGTGTGTGTGTGTGTGTGTGTGTGTGTGTGTGTGTGTGTGTGTGTAGGGGATAATCATCCGTGACGGTACCACTGATGTCAGTCCCCAAATATAGGGAAGTGCGTTACCCCCCGCCCAGCCAAACATCCTCAGCAACAAGAAGCAGTGTTCTCTCCCCTGATGCCTGGACATAGCTGCACAGACATGGAGTGGGCTGAGTCAGAACACTGCTGGGGCCCACCCCACAGCCGGGATGATATCATGACAGATCAATCACAACCAGTCATCGTCAGGGATGACAGTCTACAAGCAACACGGCAACGACCCGCCAGAGGAGCACCGGTCCCGGCAAGGCCAATTGGAAACGCATCTGTGG
Source organism: Esox niger (assembly GCA_016801105.1). Lineage (NCBI taxonomy): Eukaryota > Metazoa > Chordata > Actinopteri > Esociformes > Esocidae > Esox > Esox niger. The sequence goes on from JACXGJ010016170.1 coordinate 2,716, forward strand.
TCACCAGACGGATCCCGTTCAATTAACCCAGAGGCGTGTCGAGTCATTCCACGGCGCTCTCCGGGATTTTCCATCCGAGCCACCGGACCACAGCCCAGGGTATGGGACCGGGCTGTCACACACCGAGGGCTTAGCAGCTGCTGTGGATTGGGCCCCATAAGAGCAGAGCTCCAGACAGCGGCAGGCAGAGAGGCACTGAATTACAGCTGAGTCAGTGTAGAGATCCAGCCATCCCAGGCACTGCACTGCTGTAGAGCTGAGTCAGTGTAGAGATCCAGCCATCCCAGGCACTGCACTGCAGTAGAGCTGAGTCAGTGTAGAGATCCAGCCATCCCAGGCAAGGCGCTACAGTAGAGCTGAGTCAGTGTAGAGATCCAGCCATCCCAGGCAAGGCACTACAGTAGAGCTGAGTCAGTGTAGAGATCCAGCCATCCCAGGCACTGCACTGCAGTAGAGCTGAGTCAGTGTAGAGATCCAGCCATCCCAGGCAAGGCACTGCAGTAGAGCTGAGTCAGTGTAGATCTCCAGATATCCCATGCACTGCACTGAATTACAGCTGAGTCAGTGTAGAGATCCAGCCATCCCAGGCAAGGCACTACAGTAGAGCTGAGTCAGTATAGATCTCCAGATATCCCATGCACTGCACTGAATTACAGCTGAGTCAGTGTAGAGATCCAGCCATCCCAGGCACTGCACTGAATTACAGCTGAGTCAGTGTAGAGATCCAGCCATCCCAGGCAAGGCACTACAGTAGAGCTGAGTTCACCTAAGGCCAGGCCGTTGATGTCCGTTGGTTGCTGATACTATGATACTATGTACTATGGATTGGCAGAACAAGGGGCGTGATAAGGGCTATGGCCGAACTATGGCAGGGCTGGGAATGGGAAGGGCAGGGCTGGGAGTAGGGAACAGCTGGGACTAGAGTGGAAGTTGGGAAGGGCTGGGATTAGGTCAGGGCTGGGACTAGGGCAGGGCTGGGACTAGGGCAGGGCTGGGACTAGGGCAGGGCTGGGACTAGGGCAGGGCTGGGACTAGGGCAGGGGTGGGACTAGGGCAGGGCTGGGACTAGGGCAGGGCTGGGACTAGGGCAGGGCTGGGACTAGGGCAGGGGTGGGACTAGGGCAGGGCTGGGACTACGGCTGGGATCGGACTACGGCAGGGGCTGGAGACAGGGATGCACAGGGCCTGGGGCTCTGGAGGCATGCTGGGGCGTGAGTGCTGTGTGGGCGGTGAAGAGAGGACTGGAGAGGGGATGGTGTGAGGGCCCAGCGGCCTCTTAAACCACCCACGCCGTTATGATCACTCAAGGCCTCCTCCCCTCTTATGACATCACAGCCCTTAAGCTGACCCTCAACCAGCTAACTAGCTCGCTCTCCCCCCACTATGCCTCCCTACCTCTTTCTGTCTCTCGTTCAGGGCCACTGCTGCCAATCACATAAACATGAGCTGCTGTGCTAATGGCCATTAATCATCCGCTTTAACAGTTCCAACTGTCATATCATCACATCACAGAGCCCTATGAAACCAGGACGCTTTGAAGACTGGGGCCCGGGCGTTAGAGAAACTCGTCCTAGAGAGGGAAAGCTAGAAACATGGGATAGATGTAAGAGAGAACTCATGAGGTCATCAGAAGTGTGAGAGTGCAGAGGTCATAGCACACTATAGAGCAGAGGTATTCAGAGTAGGTGCCACATGGGAATTGTGGTGGGGTTGTAATACTTTTTTTGACTGAAAATATAAATATTCATTATAATATGTATGGGACTATCACCAGCTTGTTGAGAAAGAAAACCAGATGAACCCTTTCATTATCAAAATATATATTTCTAAACTATTTATGTTAACATTAGGATACAATAGACATCCTAATCACATTTGTTTTTTTTACATTTACAGGGCTGAACTTAAACAAGAACACAGACTGCTTCCTTCTCTTCTCTGACACGTCTCATCAACGCTTTGCAGTTGGTTCAGGTTAGGTAATGTCAGCATTCATGTCTACTTCTCCTCGTCTGTTCTGAGTGAACTTGGTGGTCTATGTTATAACTGTTTGACCGGAGACGTTTCTGATTCTGCAATCAGAAGATGTGACTGACCTCAGACTCCAGATGAATTCGCTGTCGACTTTACAAAACGTGGATGATATTGTATGAGTTGAATAAGAATTTCAAAGATTCAGATTGTCTTGGATATTAGGGGTGTAACAGTTGGCATAATCCACAGAATGGTATGGTTTACGTTCAGAGCAAAATGTGTAATCTGTTTAAACAGCTACTGAAGATCCGTTTTGGTCTATTTGACAAAAGGTGAAACTAGTCCTGGAAATATATATAATGCCTGCTGAGATGAAAAATAAAATAAAGTTCAATACATTACATTAACATGGCACAAATATTGTTTTACAATCAAACAGCGTGGGTACTACTTACTTGCTGAAATAGTCTGCTAAGAACTGATTGAATGCATTTTTGAGAAGTAGTCGTGCTGTTTCTCTGCGTTTCTGTGTTTAACCGGGGATATTGGTACTGATGTGATTTTAGCATTGATGTGTCAACACGTTTGAGCTGTTGAGTTGCATAGACAATCTTTGTCAAACAGTGGCAACAAACAGTTAATGTTTAATCATCAACAATCTGTCTATCACTGTTGTAGTCACCTGGAAAGCCAAAACGCTGCCAAACTGGAGATTCAAATGAAGCTGGAGGATTCTAAAACGCTGGTTTATGAAGACCAGCACCGGCCTATACAGAGCTAGCTGTTCCTCAGCTCGCGAATCAACCGCTGGAAAAACGCCCAAAACGATTAGAATTGCGTTCATGAGGTGTGCAAAGGCTCTTGTTTCAACAGAATAGTCTAATTTGTTGTTTCAGCTCAATCAGATTTACTCAAGAGGCATTCATCACGGTGTATCTGGTTAATCGTTGAGAACAATTTAAAAAATGTATTTATTCTGGTTCACATTATGAACCTTAATGAGGCCTCCGGCAGACATTAGTGCAGGTTACATGTTGTCAATGACCACGCAAGTCTCTTTTTTAAAGAATTCTTTAGGAAAACAAACGCTCCCATTGAATATTGCGAGAGCCAGCCACTAGCAGTCAGCGAGCACTGATCATAACAACCCCAGTCATTTATAGAGAAAACGTTTTACAATACAAAAACAAAGCACACTACGCCCCCTCTGTCCCGCCTTTCAGCAACAGCAGCAATTGTGCAACTCTAATAAAAACGTAGAAACAGTCCATTTGAAGGATCGGGCTCCCTCAGCCCATATCTCGCTCCCTCTCTGGTATGTTCCCCATTACAAGTGGTTTACAATAAAATGAAGTGTTGTATATTCTGTTACAGCTGCACGCCGAGGAAGCATCTAGCTTTTTAATAACCGACCGAGCTATTTGTTTTGGATGCAAGACTCTGTTTATTTAAATATTTATCAGACTTCATTTGTCAGGGCGCTGTTGAAGTGCGCTGCCAGACAGCCGACGCACAGACAAACTGGCCGGACTGGAAGGAGGAGAGGAGAGGTGTGGGAAGAGAACAGCGGAGAGCAACAGTCAGGATGAATCCCGGACATCCAGAATGACCCAAAGAGGCCTCAGCCCTACCAACTTACACCCCATCTCTACCGGCACACATCAGAACTCCACTCCAATTGTTGTGCAGATCGGGTTTCCAACACGTGAGAAAATAGCATTTTAATGTGTTCTGTACTTTGATGACACGAAACAGCAAGTTTACAGTATGGATCTTCAGTGTAACGTTGTCTCCCTTGTGGTTGCTGGTGGATTGCGGTTTATCCACATTTCTCTTTGCAGCCAGCATCAGAATATCTCCAACAATGTTCAGCTTCTGAAGACATTGTTGCGTGGATAACTTGCGACCCATCAGCCAGGTCTGCATATCCCTGTTGTAGTCCTCAAGTGTGAAACGCTAAAAACACACGGACATGCTGCTGTACTTCTCTAATGGTGTGTTCACGCCATCGTCGCTAGCACCTGTCCATATTCCGCTCTGGCATACAATGATATATAATACATTTTGAATTTGCCTTCTTGACATTACCATAGTCCACCAAGAAATGACTACCAGGCACAGTTATTTTTATGGTAATAAATTGTTCACGGATAACCAAACATCTGTTGCCTACCAACAGACTAAACAGCCTCTGAATAGAGATAGTTATCTGCTAGGCCCAGAGATGAAACTGCACGAATGCATTTTCAGACCTGCCTCTGCAAAGCACCATGGTAGTTGTAGGAAACTCATAATTCAAACAAACTATATTATGGTTTGACAAAGGTAGAGTATATTCACATTGAGCTGGTCAGGTTATGATTTCCAGGGCTTCAACCAATGAGTGGCTGAGTACTGAAGACAAACATTCTCCTTCAAGTCCATTTACACAAACCCAGATTTGTATTAACTGTAATGGGGCAGGTAACAGACCTACAGGATCAGAATACATACAATCTACACAAAGTTCACAAACAATTTGATACATGATATGTAAGCAAAAGCTGATAAGATATTACATCATTGATTCATACAAACATGTATTTATTTAAAAGCATTCTATCTGATTTCTATTTATTGTTCTGGGAACCCGCAAGTAAGATTTCGTTTTAGTCTGGTTTGTCTCTTGTATTGTTTGCATACGAACAATGAAAAAACTTGAACTACAGCCAAAATGTACAAAGAGTCCTTCAACTTTAGGTAGAGTGACATAAAACCTGAAGGCAGTTTCCCTACTCAACATCCTCTGGGTGACATAAGAATGACAGGATGGATGACTGGATGGCTGTTTGGTTAACTGGCAGGTTGACGAACTGGCTGACTGGTCGCATTTGGTTGGATGACTGTCTGGCTTCTTCTAGTGGGTTGACTGACTGTCTGGATGGCTGGTTGCTGACTAGCTTCTTCTGGCTGGTTGACTGGCTGGCATCTTCTGGTTGGTTGACTGACTGGCATCTTCTGGTTGGTTGACTGACTGGCGCCTTCTTTCTGGGTGACAGACTTGCTGTTTGCAGACTGGCTTCTTCTGGCTGGCTGCTTATTGCCTTCTTCTGTCTGGTTGACTGACTGGTCTCTTATGGCTGGTAAAGTGATTGGCCTTAGAAAGGTACTTGAGGCCAGAAATACTATAATTTTTCACCAAGTCTTTCTCCTCTCAGATGTCTCCAGGCCTCCCATGTCTACCCAGAACATTCTCCATCGGGGACCAAACAATCTCATTAGTCATTCCTACCGTTTATTGTTTTCTTTCTCTATCCAGCCATCATTACCTTGATAAATTATTGTCTTTGCGAAAAAAATGTAACTACATAAATAACTTTCTAATGAAAACATTTTCCCCTCCTACTAGCACCCAGGAGCCAATGAAAACTGCTTCCATTAAGCAACCAAGGTCGAGACAGAGAGTTCATGTACGTCTCCCTCACGCTCTCTGTATGTCGATCACTCTGAATCTCTCCCTCGTTCTCTCCGCTTCTTGCCACTCTGCTCCCTCCCTCCATGCGCCTTTCTGTTCCGTGATGCCGGGTCGGATCCTGCAGGCAACAGCAGTCGGCGCTGGTTCTACTGAGTTCCAAAGAGTAACCTCAGGCGAGTCCATGGTGTCTTCTGAAGCAGGACAACATGAGTGGTGACCCAGTGTCCAGTTCCCCGCTCTGGGCTGTGGTTCCCAGTAAACACCCATATTAAAGCTAATCCCATCAGATCAGTTTAGCAGCAACCAGATAGGACCAAGGACACAGCTAATGACCACCCCCCGTCCCCCTCCCAACGGCGCCACATCAGAGTTGATGTTGCTTAGCGTTTCCCTCAGTCCTCACTCCGCTAGAGGCTAATTTTAGGATCTCAGAGGAAGCCAGTGAGGTCATTACTGGATGAAGACTGAGTGTCTATGTTCCAAATGGTACCATATTGCCGTTTTAGTGCATTACTTTATATTAGAGTCTTGGTCAGAAGTAGTGTACTACACTGAGAATAGAGTACTATTTAGGAGGTAAAATAACAAAGAGAGGCTTACTGCAATCCCAACAAGTCCTAGTGCCAACAATTTTCTTTCATTAGGACAATAAAGAAAATACTTAAGGCTAGTTTGGTGGCTAGCTTTATAGGGTACAATTAGAGGTGTAATTGACCCCAAACTGACTGAAGCAAACAACTTGTTTTCGAAGTCATCGGTCCATTCAGTTTTAGTAAAGAGTAATCAGGGGAATTCTGAGGAACACTGAAACACATCCTGTACGCTGACCTGCTGCGAGTGAAACATCTTGTCAGAAAAACAGGACCCACAGCATCTTCCTTTAATTCAAAATAAAACTTTTAACAAAAGGAGAATTTAGACCTGAGTGACAAGGTACACAGAACTAATGTTCAAGTAGAGTAGAAAACCAGCAGAGGCCCAGACATTGTAGGATACAGGGTAGAATTGAAAAGCGGCAGCAGACTGGTCTTCGTAGGATACCAGGTAGAATTGAAAAGCGGCAGCAGACTGGTCTTCGTAGGATATCAGGTAGGATTGAAAAGCGGCAGCAGACTGGTCTTCGTAGGATACCAGGTAGAATTGAAAAGCGGCAGCAGACTGGTCTTCATAGGATATCAGGTAGGATTGAAAAGCGGCAGCAGACTGGTCTTCGTAGGATACCAGGTAGAATTGAAAAGCGGCAGCAGACTGGTCTTCTTAGGATACCAGGTAGAATTGAAAAGCGGCAGCAGACTGGTCTTCGTAGGATACCAGGTAGAATTGAAAAGCGGCAGCAGACTGGTCTTCGTAGGATACCAGGTAAAATTGAAAAGCGGCAGCAGACTGGTCTTCGTAGGATTGAAAAGCGTCAAGAGACTGGTCTTCGTAGGGTAGGAAAGAGGCAGAAGTTCAGTCCTGGCAGGTTAAGATCTAAAAAACCCTTCTTTATCATTTATTGTTCGTGCCACAAATAATTCTGTTATTTAGCTTTTTGCCTGGATGATGTATTCACTCCAGTTTAAACGTTCACTCAAGCAGTCACACACATCCGACATCCAGAATGATATCCTGCAGCGAAAATCGAGGAAAGTTCTTATATGCTAACATGACCAATACAGGACACTGTGATAAAAGTGAGCTGTATTATACAGTACTCTGTGAGACTCAGTAAGTTGTATTACATAGCTCTCTGTGAGCTCAGTGAGTTGTATTACACAGCTCTCTGTGAGCTCAGTGAGTTGCATTACACAGCTCTCTGTGACCTCAGTGAGTTGTATTACACAGCACTCTGTGAGCTCAGTGAGTGGTATTATACAGCTCTCTGTGAGCTCAGTGAGCTGTGCCAACAGTATGCTGTGCATACTCACACATAAAAACAGAATGAAAACAAACTTGCTATTTTGGTTGTGCCTTGACATCTCAAAAGCCTCCAGGGAAACCGGAGGACTGTTGTGGCTACAATGTGCTGTTAGTCACAGACACTTTTCTAAGATCTGGGATCAAAACAAAGAGTGAAGTAAAAGAACAATGCAGAGTGATGATTTTTCTTCTCTGTCCCCCCGACTTGCATCAACCCAGCCACAAGTGGGGTAGAGGAGCCAATGACGTAACCTTGCCTTGAGCTGGTACTGAGGAAATTAAATGGATCTGTTGAAGTATGCCTACACAAACAGCCCCCTCACATCCCCAGGCCCCAATACACAGTCCCCTCACATCCCCAGGCCCCACACAGGGCCCAAACACATCCCATCGCATTCCCAGGCCCCACACAGGGCCCAAACATGTCCCATCACATCCCCAGGCCCCACACAGGACCCAAACACATCCCATCTCATGCCCAGGCCCCACACTGGGCCCAAAACAGTGTCCCATCACATCCCCAGGCTGCACAAAAGGGCCCAAAACAGTGTTCCATCACATCTCCAGGCCCCACACAGGGCCCAATACATCCCATCCCATCACTGTGTTTCTCTCATTGTTGATCATTCTCTCTTCCCTCTCTTCTTTACTTTTCTTCTCCCACTCTCGTCATTTTCTCTCTCAACGTACATCAGAAGAGTGCCAGGCATGTATCCAAATTGCCAATTGAAAGCAGAGACAATCATACCATTACCATTGTTTTGAGGGATCTTTGGGAAAGCAGTTTTTCCATGATGAGGATAATGACATTAATTCTGAGTCTGTGAGGTGATCTCTACCAGTGAAAGCAAATAAATGAGAACAGGAAAATAAAATATCCGGAGAAAGCATGTAATCATATTAAACCAAGCACAGTCTGAGTACTAAGCACAGATTATATTTTCAACAATATAGACATTGATTTTCTCAGATGTTTCCCGGACCAGTCAAAATATATCAAGGTCAAGACAGAGATGTTTAAAGAAGATATTCAGGAAAATGTAGGTGTCAGGGAACACTCAAAAGTGCGGTCGAAAATACCAACTTTCTATTGGAAAACAGAAAAGCATCACCCTTCTTCTTTTCTAATGGTCTCACTAATATGCTTCATCTCATCCTCCTCAATCACATCAATGACCAATGACAAACTGGCTCAAGTGAAATCCCTCATTTCCTGGTTGCAAAAATTTGACATAGTTCACTGAACTTCTGTTCAAGCGAGAAAAGCAGATAATAGTGTACTGAATCGCTGTTCCATACGAACTACTGTAAGCCTGGCAGTCACTTCCTTTAGCCAGGCTCGAAAAACTCGTAGCTGTCCCTCTCCAAAGTCCTCCTGGTTGTGTTGCAGATCAAGAAAATACCTGATGATTCCAGCTGCCACAACCCTGACCATACTTGTTTCTGTCCATCTGGTCAGGCTACTGTCCTGGATTGTCTTTTATTGACTCTGGACACAGCACACATGCATTTACTTATTACTACAGTTTGTATTAGTTCCACCACCCTGCTGTCAGGGGGATACAATATGGAGGCTTTGCTTCCATTCTGTGGGGATCCATTTTGTGGGGGCCCATTTTGTGGGGGCCCATTTTGTGGGGGTCCATTTTGTGGGGACTCAACAGACAACGAGGGTCAGCTGAACCATTGGAAGGTTCTCTTAGGGCCGTACCACTCGGCACCCATGAAGCTCTCTGTTCATTTCGCGTGTGTCCGTATGTGTCTGTGGAGCTGGCAGGTCAGGTCAGTGTGTGAGCGTGGCCCCTAGTGGTTGGCTGGTCAGACAGATGTGTTGACTCTACCAAAAAGACCTGGCCATGTCTTCGCTCTATGCAAACAAATGACCAACACGGACAAATGTCTCCATGATTACAGTTAAACCCAGGGAAAATTATCCCACAAATAACATTAGAATGAAAACCAACCAAGTAATATGTCATATATCGGGAGCCTGCGTTTATTTGGAGTTACATTAAAACAAACACATTAGAAGCTACTGAGTGAAATGCCAAAAAAAAGAGACGTTGTACCCAGTCCAGAAGAAAACCAGGGGCCAACCATTTAGAATCATTTCTTATAACAACAATTCATTTTCTGAGTAATTATCAATTTTCAACAAAGGCTTCCCTGTCGAAGATGATGAGATTACGTCCCATCACAAACAATTCCTCAAGACAGATCAAATATTACAACAATAGTATATATTCATGTCCTTTTCAGTAAATTGTTTTGGTCTATTGACTCACTCATAGTAAACATGGAACATTTGCCAGAGTCTTAAATGGCATCCTGTTACCAATCTAGTTCACTTCTGACCAGGGTCCTAATGCCCACGCAGGGCACCATTTC
>JACXGJ010016171.1:0-12639 GCA_016801105.1 Esox niger
TGACTGGATTCATCCCTTAGATGTCAGTGTCTGGATTCATCCCTTAGATGTCACTGTCTGGATACGGCTCTTTTTATGCTAAAATCTGGTTACCAATGTAATATACCAGTAAGAAAATACTGTGCCCAGTTTAAACAGCCCGGGAATTTATCCCAGATGTTGGTCAGACGGAGGAGGAGGAGGAGGAGGATGATGATGATGATGATGATGATGATGATGATGATGATGATGATGATGATGATGATGATGATGATGATGATGATGATGACAGTGATGATCGTATGTGCGTAGGTATCTGTGGATCCGCATGCAGCAGGTGACGGAGCAGATAGCGGAGCTGTCCAGGAAGCAGGCGTGCCGGCCCAACGAGCCCCAGTACGGCAAGCTCTTCCAGGAGCTGCAGCACTACCTCTGCAGCATCGGCCAGCCGGCCGCCATACAGGACCTGCTCTCCCACCTGCTGAAGACCCTCCAGGGGAGCGGTCCCAAGTCCAGGTCCGGGGCCCAGGGCCTGCTGAAGGAGGAGGCGGTGTGGCAAGCCTCGCAGCACCGCTTTGCCCAGAGGCTGGCGGAGGAGTACCCGCTCTACCCAGACGTGGTGGGGCCCCTGAGGACGGCCATTCTCCAGCTCCGGCACGGCATGAGACTGGTGGCTTCCCAGGTGGCCGCCTCCCTCACCCCGGTCCCTGGCTTACCCAAGCTGGTGTCCTGCTTGCTGGCCTTCCCCTCGGTGTCACCTGGCCTGCCTTCCGACCTGGCCAGGGCTGACTACCTGTGCTCCAGGGGGTGTGTGGACGTTCTTAGGGGCCTGGGGAAGCTCCTGCCCCAGCAGGAACCGGACCGCGTGGTCCCGGAGGCCGGGACGTTACTCCTGACAGCCCTGCTGTTCCTGCAGTGCCACGCCCTGTCTACAGGCCAGCTGGGACAGGATACGCTGAAACTCTTCAGACACATCTGTCAGGTGGGGTGTCCCATGTTGTCATTGGATAACATTTAAGTTCAACCCTTATCGGTTGGCGTTTGTGGTCTCAGCCTTTTGATTGACGGTGAGGTGAACCAACCGGTGCTCATGCTTTTTGTCACGTGACCTTCAGGCCCTGGTGAATGAGTGGGATGAGCAGGAGAAGCGTGCGCGGGAGAAGGAGCAGCTAGAGGACAGTCTGTACCGTCACCGCAGCAGGCTCCACGGGACGGGCCTGAGCGAGGAGGAGCAGGAGGAGAGAGACTTCAGACGCCGCTTCCCCCGGTTCAACCAGGTACAGTACAGTTGCTTCGTGGTTAAAGGATGGAGGAATCACTTTAGTTGAGAGCAACATTTGTTAGTATTTCAGCAATTTTTCTGTTAAATGGAAAATGACTTAATTCATGGTCATCATCTACAGTGCATCATCAGGATGTTTTCAGAAACATAAACATGTTTAATAAACTTTGTTTATGCAATTTCATAAAACCGTGTGCAAGTACACAAAACTCGTGATCATGAGGCATTAATTCACTAGTGTTCCCTCTTTACTCAGGACTTTGCTGACATCACCGCCCAGCACAGTCTGGAGGGGCCGGCGGACAGAGGAGATCCCGAGGAGGAGGAGGAGGTGGCCGAGGATCCCAGCCAGTCTGGTTTCCTGTCTCCAGCTTGTATGAACACTGTGGTACAGGTCCACCAGCGCCTCTGCCTGGGCTACGCCCAATCACTGTGGTACCAGACCTCCGCTCCAGCCAATCACAGCAGAGATCACATCAGAGCTCTGGTCTCGTCCTATCAGACCACAGCCCCTGTGATATCACACTTCTATCATCTCATGGGTGGGTAGTAATTTGTCATGTTTATTGAGTCTATTAACAATATAAAACCTATTTAAAGAGGATCTTAACGATAGTATGATGGGTAATGAATCCGGCTGTCTGATATTTCCATAGCTTTACTGTTGGCTTTGTTTAGATGTGATGACTTGGTTTTAAATGGTCTGTCCCCCTTTTTATGTGGCCCTCAGACTCTGCAATGAACCAGCAGCTGACCGGTACCCAGTTGCTCCTCAGCACCCTACTCCAGAACACGGTCCAGGGGACGCCGGGGCCAGAAGGCCTCACCCTGCAACCAGACGGGCCCTACGACTTCTACCAGCAGCCCAACACGAGTGAGGCCCGTCTGTGTCTGCCGGTTCTGGAGCCGCTGGGCCAGGCTGTCCGGCAGAGGCTGGAGGAGTGGCCCGAGCACCCTGCCCTGGTCCAGGTGAGAACCCTGCCGAGTGGGTCCCTGCCTGCGGTGCTTACAGGGCAACTGTAGTAGAGACGGGCCATCAGATGAGGCCTGGTAATGTGTCGGTATAACTGGACTACATTCATTGTATAAAGCTCGGGTAACCTGAAGTCACCCTTCTCTGTACTTGGGCAATTTGAAATAACATCTGTTTCTGTTATGGAGGATCAATGTGTAGAAATCTAATGTTATGGAGTCTCTGTGTGTCTGTCTGTGTCCCAGTTGACTGTTGTCATGGAGCGCATCATGGCCTTCAGTCTGGCTAGTCCGCTAGCTAAGTTCCTCAACGGCCTGGAGATCCTGCTCAGCAAAGCCCAGGTGAGTGTTCCTGATGTCCCCAAGCCTTGTCCCAGGCCTGGGTGGTGCTCTCCTAACTGATATAGTCATGGTGGGACAGCTGCATGGCTGCGTCCCAATAATGTATCTTCTTCTGAAGTGCACATTCCCTTCGTCAGTTATGGAAGCTCTTTTCAGCGAATGATGACAAGTCAAAATGTTGAAACTGTCTAATTTGAGGTTCAGACTTGGGGTGAAGAATTGAAAGTACAGCCTGAGTCTTTACTTCCTGCTCCGAACCCTACTAACCCAGCATCCATTTTGATCCTTTCAGGACTGGGAGAACAACGCCAGCCGATCTGTCTCTCTGAGGAGGGAGCTGGAGTCCATCACGAACCTCATCATCAAATGGCGTAAACTGGAGCTAAAGTGAGGAACAGCAGGCATCCCTGCTTATAACGCCTGACAAGTATTTCAATCCACTAACTTTTTATAACATGACTTTTGTCGTGCTGTTGTCAATCTTTTTCTGTTCTTTCTTTCTTTCCACACACCAACAGCTGTTGGTCCAGCAGTCTGGACAATGCCTTTAAGCGACACACGGAGAGATCCACCAAGCACTGGTTCTCCCTTTACCAGCTGGTGGAGAGATACCTGGAAGAGCAGAGGACAGACCCTAGCACAGGTACCTGACCGCCTGTTCATTAGCTAACATGTGGACAGAAACCAAACTCTCATTAGAAAAAATTTGATTTCATGTTAAGTGTTGTTTTAAGTATACTTTGTTTTATGCACTAATGAGCAGATTACAAATTTAACTGTACTTATTTGCTTATATATTATACTAGGAAGTTCTTTAAATACATTCTCTGTAATGGTCAGAGATTAGGTTATAGATTTTTGTATGAGTTTTATCTACCTTCATTGAATGCACTGCCTATTAGACTGTCTGCATGAAAGTGTCCATAAAGCGTCAATTAACCCCGCCCAGTTAACCCCGCCCTGTCGTGTGTGTCGTCCAGTAGAGGGTGACGTCGCGGAGAGTCTGTCCCTGTCCACGGTGTCCTCCACACTGCAGGCCTTCATGGAGGGTTCCACCTTAGGGGAGTACCACACCCGCCTGGCCATGCTGCTCAGCTTCCACTGCCACCTCCTCCTGGTTCCAAGCCAGCCCGGACAAGGTGGGAAGGCCGCCAATGTCTTCACACACACACACACACACACACACAGAAGCACAAGCAGTCGGACAAACCATAATACACATGTGCGGTGTTCACTTACACACAGTTGGCTGGTTGAAATCACCTCAGCTTCCCATGTGGATGTCCAGTCTGTAGTTCTGACAGGACGTTCCTTGTTTTCACAGAGCCACTCTGCAGTCTCCTTTGGAATTTGCACAAGTACTACGCGCAGTTCTCCGAATGCATCCAGACCAAGGTCGCCCAACTCCGACAGCCCATTGAGAAGGAGCTCAAGGACTTTGTGAAGATCTCCAAGTGGAACGATGTCAGTTTCTGGTCCATAAAACAGTCTGTGGACAAGACTCATCGGTAAGGCTGTCTATCCGAAGGTCGCCATTTTGGTTTTTGAGACCTGCTGTCAAACTACACCGTTATAGCTCCAACATGGCATGTATGTCACAATATCCACCACTCTAACCCTGTTTCCAGAACCCTGTTCAAGTTTGTGAAGAAGTTTGAGGCGGCGCTGAGCGGACCTTGTGCCCCGGCGTTGACTGAGCAGGGCACCAGTGCCAACCTGGACAGTGTGGATGCCAACCAAGAGAGCAGCCCTCTACACAGGATCAACCAGGCCCTGAAGAAAGCCCTCCCTGGCACAACCAGAGACTTACAGGTTTAGCACATCTCCTCATATCACATGGAGAACTGGGTCGTATACTGCATACTATGGCGCCGGTGTTCTGCCCTGATACAAAAGCCTTGTTGTCACTGGTTCAAACGAGAGTTTGGACCAGTATGTCTATCGACAAAGAACTTCTTCAGGGCATTATGTTGAGTACCTGAAGTAAACGTTGTCCGTCTGTCCGTGCTTTCCAGTGTGAGCCCACAGAGGGGGACGTGCCGTGCGTGGATCCCTCATCTCTACAGGGCCGCCTGCCCCTCCTCGTCAGAAAGATGAAGAAGATGTGTGTGACCTTGGTGAAAAAGGGCCCTCTACCAGAGCTGTCTGAGGACCTGGATGTCTTCACTGGTAAGATCTGGAGGAAAAGACAAGGCCTTGAAGGTTTTGGATTTGAAACATCTGCTTGGAATGCCTGGTTGAGAATCCATCATAAATGCTTGCAGCAACTGCTTTAAATGAGGAATGTTTTCTGATTACCTGACAGAGGCAAAGGTCATTTCTACATGCTAGTTCATTTACACTTCTTATCCTATTAAAACAGTGGTGTTTGAAGCGTCTTAATCTCTCGTGGCCCGAATACATGAACATAAATGGTACCTTGGAGCTCTTGTTCCAGTTTTCCAACGTCAACTCTGGAACCAGGAATTAATGGAGGAAACGACCAATTTAGAAAACATTCATTCTGGGTTAACCGGCATTCCAGCCCTCCGGGGCCAATCGGTTCCCCTAACTCTATGATTACTGTTCTGACTGAGGTGCGTTTATTTTAGGGGAGGTCATCCGCAACTTGAACAGCCTGCAGAACCTTACGGTCGACCTGAAAGCCGAGAAGGAGAAGCAGAAGTCAGATGTCAAACACATCCTACAGCAGAAGCAGAGAGCCCTGTCTGACCTCTTCAAGATGCTGTCTGAGATCGGTGAATATCTGAAAATAGACATTTTCTGGTTAACTAGTCTGCCTGCTTAGCTGGTGTGTATGATTCTACCCGGGGCTGTAGTCCCATGTGGCCGGAGTTTACTATCCATGCTGCTGTCTCCACAGGCCTGTCGTATCGTAAGGGGCTGACCTGGAACAGGACGGCGGACCCCGAGGAGACACTTTGCCTGCAGCCGCTGGAGCTGCAGACCGCACTGGCTGCAGTCAGGACCCAGGAGCAGGCAGAGAACAGGTATGACAAAGACACGTCCACCTGGCTGACGCAGCCTGGAATGTTTAGCAATACAGTCTGAGAAACTGTTTGTCACAGAATAGCTGTTCAGACTGTCGTGATGTAGCCTGTCGGCCGTGGAATGGAAATGTTTGCTTCAGTTTGTTCGCAGAGATGAACTCTGCGTGGGACGGCTGTCAGAAGTACTTCTACCGCTCATGGGCTCGTCGAACCACCTTGATGACTGCCCTCGGCAGCGCTGCTAAGGTGACAGGGTGAAACAAGGGAATTGGCGTGTTGGCGATTGAGGAATATTGGTTATTTTGTGTGTCCTAAACGGCGCGTGCTTAACGACGTCTGACTCTGCAGCCATGAGTAACCGTGGGCCACAGTCGGATTTGGTTTCTTGAGTGTGTCTGTGTGTGTCTTCCAGGAATTGGGGATCGGGAATATCGAACGATGCCGAGGCTTTTCCTCTCACTTGTTCAAGCTGCTTCTCAGGCAGAGGAGACGGCTGGCCAAGCTCACCGAGCAGTGGGTCCATCTCAGGTCATCATATAACCTTTAACCTTACATTACCTCAGGGTACTGTTGAGTCCAGAGTGGCACCCTATTCCTCTTTACCAAGCCATGGTATAGAGTAATATTTGGCACACAGCTGAAGTATGTCTATCTGTTGCGGTCTTCCTCACACTCTCTTTTTGTCTTGTCTTTTCTCATAATCATAGGAGGCTAGCCGTCAGCGTGCAGGGCATTCAGACCCACCTCCAGGCCGACAGTGAGGGCGCAGAAGGCCTCCCCCCCCAGGCCTCTCTCCAGGGCTGGGTGAACAAAGCCCAGGGCCTGGCCGTGCAGTGTGCCACGCTCCTCCAGCAGACGTCCTGGCTGCTGCAGTGCTGCCCTGAGGGCCCCCGGGAGACGGAGGCCGTGGGAGGGCCGATGGAGCCCACCCTGAAGTGCACGTCTCCACTGGTGGCTCAGAGGCAGCCCGCTGGGTGTCTGCTGAGGAGGGGAGACCCGGCCTGGAGCCAGTTGAACCAGCGCGTGGCGGACATGTTGGGTCAAACCCAGAGGCTGAAGGAGGAGCTGGACACAGTGGCCCTGCAGTCCTCGCAGGGGACACTGCAATCCTGGTGAGACCCAGGAAGCCAGGACAGTGTTTCACAGGGACATTTACACAAATTAGAGCATTCACACTTCATCTTCAGGTCCTTTTTTCGGTACCCCCTGTATGTCGACGAGGCCCTCAACCCTCTCTCCTCCTCATCTCCCAGGAGCCACTTCTCTGTGTGTTGTTCTGCCTACGACCGGCTTGGCGCCGTGGTGGCACAGATGCCGGCAGTGGAGCTGCTTTTCACCCCCTCCGCCACAGAGGGCATGACCGACACACAGCCGGGGCTGACCCGAGGCCTGCAGTTTGTCAGAGGAGAGGTGGAGGCCAGTCTGACGGAGTTCACCGCCTGGAAGGCCCAGCTACTCTCCCTGGGTCACGTACACGCAGGTGAGAACTGACAGGTCGAGCTTCGTCGACCAATCAGGATTCGTATGCCCACCAGAGCAGTATCCACAAAATGCTTTGCAGTAACCTGGTCTGGCCACTGTCAGAGAATTGCTTTTTTTTCCTATGGTTTTTATCACAGTGTATTTACTTTCCCTTCATCTCTCTTCCTGCAGGTTACCAGCACACCTTCTGCTCTGAGTTTTCTGCAGAGCTTGAGAAGGTCATCAACACAGTGTTGGTGGCTGTGCAGACCTTGGTGAAGAGGAGGGAGGGGGCACAGCCGGCAGAACAGCAGACAGACACCAAGAAAGGTGAGATCAGAAGCGCAACCAGCTACCATAAAAAGCCATCCCAACACAGCCGACATTTGTTACCACGATCAGTCGCAGCGTTTTGCGAAGTGTCTGTGACCATTGATGAGGAGTGTTGATGTCATTTTGATTTCTTATCTGCCCGTTTCAGAAGGTGAGGAGGAGCCCCAGGAGGACCTTCTGAAGCCTGGTCATCTGAGTCGTCTGCTGGAGGAAGAGTTGGGGGCCGAGGTGGCGTCGCTGTATCTTGCCGAGGTCAACGATATGCTGGAACAGCTACTGGAGAGACTCCGAGTTCACCGAGACTCCTGTCCAACTCAGCAGCTCCAGGTGAGCGTTCACCCAGAGTGTACTGCACCTGAAGTCGTTCCACTACAGTGGTCAACGAGTGTGAAGACTCGGACTAAGTTCGGTTCAAGTTCCTGAGTGGTTCTGGACAAAGACGTTCCGTTGTTTCAGTCTGCTGCTGTGTCAGGATGTTCAAACCGTATAATCACCTTTCTGAGTCCGTTTTCCCTCCCTGGTCGTGGGTGTTCAGGAGCTGGATGAGGCATGCCGACTGCTGGTGCGTCTGGAGCCCATGCTGGGCCTGTACTCTGAGCTGGTACGCTACTACCTTGCAGTGTCTATGGGGGCCCACCGGAGTACTGGGAAGCTGCTCTCCGTCCTGGCCAGCATATTCACGGAGTTGGCCCAGAAGGTAGAGTACTGCAGGCCTGCCAATGGCCTGTAGAAACTATTTGGGAACGAATGTAGTGGAAACCTTTCAGCAGTTGCTGTGGTAAAAGACTTGTATCACTACTGTCTTTCCCTGTAGGGCTTCTGTCTACCTGAGGAGCTGATGGTGGGAGGGGATGGAGAGGGGGCCACGGAGTTCCACGACTACGAGGGCGGTGGCATAGGGGAGGGAGAAGGCACCAAAGATGTCAGCGACAAGATCGAAAACGAAGAGCAGGTAATGCCTAAAAGGATCGCCGTGTAAAGCAGACACTGTAGGATCTATGTTTCCTCAGGAATGGGCGAATCATAACTTCCACTTAACTGAAATGGTCACTTACTGTCCTGCTGTTGTGGACAAGGCGAAGTAAAAAATGTTGACTTGAGTCAGATTTGGGATTTTGCCTCAAGTTCAAATGTTTAGCTAAAATGTTTATCCTCTTGTAGGTCGAAGACACGTTCCAGGAAGGCCAGGAGAAGAAGGAGGAGGAGCCTGACAAGAAGAACATTGAGGAGGAGGACAATGCCATCGAGATGTCGGAGGACTTTGAAGGACAAATGCATGATGGAGACCAGCGAGAGCCAGGTTGGGAGACAAACATTCTGACGGAGGACCAAATGGACTGAAGCGTCCAATAAGAAACACCCATCTACCATGATGAACGCCGTTCTAGCCTCAAAAACCAATGTTTGTTTCTACTTTAGGTGAGGATGACGAGGAGGAGTCTGACAAAGAGGAGGAAGATCTGGATAAGAAGATGGGCGACCTGGGCGAGGGCCAGACTGATACGCTGGATGAAAGGATGTGGGGTGATGATGACGAGGATGACGACGAGGATGATGGCAGCGACAAGGAAGAGGAGTCTGGCCAAGGAATGGACCAGGTACGGAGAAGAAAGGTCCAATCAAATGGAGATGGCCTCATCTACTGCTTGATTCTAGCAGGCGCGGTCAGCAGTGACTGGATTGGTTCACTCATGTTGGTGTGTTTTTAAGGGAGAATCTGAACTGGTTGCCAAGGATGACAACCTGGATGCCGCAGACCCAGACAAAGACAAGAAGAACCAAGACGACAAAGAGCAACAGTTGGATGAGGACAACAAGAAAATCAACGAACAGGGCGACGAGGTAAATGGAACCGAAGCTGAACACTTCAGTGAACGTGTCTCAGGCTGTGGTTGACCGTGTCTGAATGCGTTTTTATTTTACGGGGGTTGTTCTAGAGGGAGTTTGATGAGAACGAAGTGGACCCGTACCACGGCAAGCAGGAGAAGAAGCCCGACCCAGAGGCCATGGACCTGCCCGATGACCTCAACCTGGACCAGGATGAGGATCAGGCTGGGGATGAGGGAGACGGTGAGGTGGAAAGCTAGGGGTCAAGTGTCAGTGGAGGGACGGGGGTCAATGGGGGGGGGGGGTAGAGGAAAATCACACCAGGGCCAATGTCTAACTATTGTCTTTCTCTTCCAGAGGAAAACCCGTTTGATGTTGATGAGAAGCCCATGGATGTGGATGAGAAAGAGGGGGAGGAGGTGCATGAGAAAGAGGGGGAGGAGAAGGAGGGTGAGGAGGGCGGAGTGGAGGAGATGGCAGAGGACCAGACAGACAAACAAGGTGAGGAGGAAAGCCAAGAACCCAAGACTGAAGCGGAAGAGGGAGACGGAGAACAAACAGAGGAAGACAAAGAGGCAGCAGAGAACGAGGAGGAGGAGGAGAAGGAGCAGGAGAAAGGCCAGGAGGCAGGAAAAGAGGTGGACATGACCATCCCTGCAGACGAAGGCCAGAAACCAAAGGTCATTTGACTCACTTCTTGCACTGACTGAAGCACCTTGTAGTGCCTGGATGTATTCAGAGAGGGCTCCCAGGTCATCACACTTTCATTCATCCACAGGAGGAGGAGCCAGGTCAAGATGAGGAGCAGCCAGAGTCTGCTGAGAGGAAGGAGCACAACACAGACGGACAGACTGGGGAGGAGAACGTCCAGAGTGAGACAGCAGTGGAGCTGGCAGGGGAGGCCTCCGAGAGGGACCAAGCTAAAGAAGTACACGCACTCACAAGCACACGTTTCATCCCTTGTTCAAGTCTTATTTGTCAGGGATTGAGTGGAGGCTTCTGTCTGGTTGTTTCTTCCAGGAGCATGGTAGTGGGGCAGCTGATGCCAGCCAGTCAGAGGGTCATGAGTCCAAGCTCACGGCTAGGATGTCCTCTCAGAAACAGAGCCAGAGCAAGACACAGGTACCTCCAAAGTTCTGTCTTTCACACGAAACGGAAACATGGTCAGATGAAAACATCAGAATGTTGTTTGAATGTGTTCTTAACCTGGACTCCTTCCAGAGCTTCAAGAGGAAGCCCGGACAGGCGGACAACGAGCGTTCGACTGGCGATTACAACGAGCGCATCAACAAGCGGCTGCGCACGGTGGAGAGCAGTGCCGAGAGGTCTAAGGATAATGGCCAGACTGAGGCCCAGCAGGAGTCCGACCTGTATGAGCACATCAAACAGGGAGAGACGGCATACGACAAGCAGACATATGGTAAAAACAGATCTACCGTCAGACACACCAAGCCTTCCTTCTAACTCTCGTCGGTGCCCTTTTTCTGAACCGCTTGTATCCACTGTTACCAGATGTTGCCAGTGCTGACCAGCAAAAGCCAGTCGGAGCCCAACAAGATGAAGACCCAGAGGACGAGGACATCGCCATGGATACGGCAGAGCAGGAGGAAGACCTGCAGGCTGTTGAGGCCCAGGAGTTGAGGCCAGAGCAGCTTGACTCGACCAGAGCATCACAGACAGGTGCAATGTCAATCAGATACCTTGTGTTTTTTTATTTTCTTAAATTACCATTTTAATAAGCATGTCACGCTTTGGTGGCGCCTGATGTTAACGAAGGTCATGGTCAGTGACGTGGGGCATGGTTTCCTTAACGGCGTCTTGTCTACCGTTAGGCCTGGACGGAGGGGAGCTGGAGCCTCAGAGGCAACTTGAGGATGAGGAGAGGCCAAAGGACGCACAGGGTCACAGCGACGAGGAGCATCCGGAGAGGAGCAGGGAGTCCACCGTTCACACTGTCCCAGAGCTGCTGATGGACACACTCCAGGTACTCACAGATGAGGACAGACCCGATCAGTGCCAACAAAACAACCCGATCGGTGCCAACAAAACAACCCGATCAGTGCCAACTAAACAACCCGGTCAAGAAACCCATAAAACGTCCTAAACGTATGCCTGTGTTCCCAGAACCCTATCCGCGACCCTGAGGAGCTGAGGAGAGAGATGGAGAAGCAGCTGGAGGCCTGGCAGAAACAGGCTCCCGGAGACCAAGAGGAGGTACCAACGCTTTGGATGTTCTGCTAATACCAGACAGTATCCGCCCAGCGGTGCTCCCTTTCCCTCACTTTGGAAGTGCAGATCTCTGTGTAAACCCAGATCTCCTGCCGTTATACAGGAGAGCGCGGCGGCAGCCATGTGGCACCAGTACCAGACGCTGACCTCAGCCCTGTCCCAGCAGCTGTGTGAGCAGCTCCGTCTCATCCTGGAGCCCACGCAGGCCGCCAAACTCAAGTGAGTGCCTAGGACAAAAGGGGGCTCTTTAATGGCACACCTGTTATCAGTCAGCTGACAACGCTCTGGAAGAGGAACGGGCTGTCGTGAATCTTTTTTATTTGTCTTTGTCACAGAGGCGACTACCGCACGGGGAAGCGTCTGAACATGCGTAAGGTTATCCCTTACATCGCCAGTCAGTTCCGTAAAGACAAGATCTGGTTGAGGAGAACCAAGCCCAGCAAGAGGGAGTACCAGATCTGTCTGGCCATGGACGACTCCTCCAGCATGGTGGACAACCACTCCAAACAGGCAGGTCACTTCTCACCGGAGACCACCTCAGTCGGTGTGCTGCAGGCACAACGGATGAGGCCCGTGTTGCTCCCTGTTGCCTTTATAGTGTGTTATTTTTAAACCAGTGCACTGCATGAGGAGCAGGGTGCCATTTGGGAAAAACAGTGTCTCATAAATGATTCATCTCTTGGGTGTCGTTGTGCAACAGCTGGCCTTCGAATCCCTGTCTGTGATCGTCAACGCTCTCACTCTCCTGGAGGTCGGCCAGGTGTCCGTGTGCAGGTGAGAGGCGCCCAAAGACGAGCCCCCCCCCCCCCCCCCCTTCGTAGGCTGGGAAATAATAAGTGAAATGTTTTGGTTGTCCCCCTAAGCTTCGGAGAGACGGTGCAACTGCTCCACCCGTTCCAACAGCAGTTCAGCGATCAGTCAGGTGCCAGGATACTGAGGCTCTGTCAGTTCCAGCAGAAGAAGACCCGGATAGCCCAGGTGGGAATGTCGCTCCTAGGGTTAGCCCAGGTGGGAATGTCGCTCCTAGGGTTAGCCCAGGTGGGAATGTCGCTCCCAGGGTTAGCCCAGGTGGGAATGTCGCTCCCAGGGTTAGCCCAGGTGGGAATGTCGCTCCCAGGGTTAGCCCAGGTGGGAATGTCGCTCCCAGGGTTAGCCCAGGTGGGAATGTCGCTCCCAGGGTTAGCCCAGGTGGGAATGTCGCTCCCAGGGTTAGCCCAGGTGGGA
>JACXGJ010016172.1:0-12638 GCA_016801105.1 Esox niger
TAGTACTGGGCCATCTCAGTGTGTTTTCTATGTGGCCGTAGTACTGGGCCATCTCAGTGTGTTTTCTATGTGGCCGTAGTACTGGGCCATCTCAGTGTGTTTTTCTATGTGGCCGTAGTACTGGGCCATCTCAGTGTGTTTTCTATGTGGCCATAGTAATTGTCCGCCTCACAGGGCTGGATAACTGAGTTATACCTTGAGGTGAGGTGATGTATTTAGGCTCACAACAAAAGTAGCCTGTTCCTGTAAACAATGGCTCATCAACTCTCTTCCTGTAAACACTGACTTGAGTCCCAGAGGATGCAGGTATTTTCACAACACGTGACATTCTGAACTGGGTCAGATTTTCTGCCGGTAGTTTCTGGTGATGTTTACTGCATAGTAGTGATGCTTTGGATTATAACACTGTCCTTGCTCTTCTATAAGTGTGGCAGGTAAGTTTATGGTCATGTAAAATTATGTGGATGCCAAGAACCTGTGTCCTTATTTTTGCAGTGTGTAGTAGTGTGTGCCATTTATACAGGCCATTATTAAACCGGCACCTTTTTAAGAAGACAGCTTAGCATTTAGGGTGTCTGACTAATAACCAAAAGGTTGTTAGGTTGTATCCCAGGCTGGCAAGATGAAAAATGTGCCCTGTTCCTGAGCAAAGCTGAACATATAAAAATGTGCTAAAGAGTGCTAAATGACTGAAATGTAAATGTAAAATTGTCTCTGATCTGAAGAAGGCAGCTGCCAGCATGCATCTTAATCAGACAGTCTGAAGCTACCAGACACTCTCATGGGCTAGTCGAACATTCACTTTCTCTCAATAAATATCCTTTTTGAAAACTAACTGGTCTTTTTTCTTTTAGACAACCATCTATGAAATGTGTTTTCTTTTGAATACACAGTGTTCTCTTATGACTATATATTGTTTGCAGGGGATCAATGTAGTTCTATTTGATATTTAGTTCAGCCATGTGGAAAATATATCCATACATACATCTCAAGTTGTACTTTGCTGTTTAGGCTGCTGTGTCTGTCCTTACTGCTGAGAACAATCCTTGTCGTTAGTGCTGTGAGATGAAACATTTGTTGTTTGCTATTATAGCTCTCGTACATGTTTACCGAGCCCCAGGTCATTACAAGATAACATAAAATAGGGAAATGATTCATTTTCATTGTGCAGATGTTGTGGCATAGGCTGGTCTGGATGTCAGGACAGAAAAGTTTTGTTCTTGAAAGTGTAACAATGTTTGCGCTGATTAATTACTGTCAACTTCTGAAATGTAAACTACTGTAAATGTCCTGTACAGTGGATTTAAAGAATACATATAATATATATAATTTATATTTGGGTCAGTGTTTTAAAAGGTTTTGTCAGGATGTTGCCGACAGATTATTAGCAATTGCAGGTGGGTGTGCTTGAACAGTCAGCCAATGTGATTAACAAGCAATTTTTTCTGAAATTATAAAAAAATGGAATTTGTGTGGTTTTATAGTCCTTGGTCTAAAATGTTGATTCAGTCAAATGAAGACATGAGTAAATGTTATTTTGCTAAGTGGACAGTAAAAGCTCTGAGGAAATGGTTTAGTGCTGAGCAGACATTTCTGGGATTATCTCTTACCTTCAGACATGACACAGTCTCCCCTAAACACTTGAAGAGAAGTAAACTCCATTTTGTTAGCCTCCCGGGTTTCTAAATTCCAGGGTTTGGTTTTTACTCTGTTTCAAAAGACAATGACACTGTGAGAACCCATTCTAATGTGGCATATTCGGCTAGTATCATTTTGTTAAACCTGTGAACTCCCCTTAGAGTCCAAAGAAAAAAGGACAGGTTTGTTAACCTTGTTCTTAACCTTGCTTTCTCTTATGAGCGGCCATTTTGGACTCTCTCAGACCCATATTTCCTGGTTGACTGCTCAGTGGGGGGGCTGAAGAGTAACTGAATGGTAAACAGAGCTTTAATGAGACCCCAAATAGGGCTTGATTGAGCTGTAATGGCAACCCCTGTCTCCTGGGTCCAGTCTGGGGCAAGGAGTAAGCAGGAATTAGACTGGACAGGAACCCAGAAATCCCCCTTGTATAAACTACTGTCCGAAAGGAGTGACACATCTCCTCCTGATCCCCCTCTTCAACAGTTCTCTGTATCAGCAGTAACCCCACACCAACCATGAGTACAGCCTGCCTGTGAACATTCATTTCCCGACCTGAGTGTCTGAGCATTGGTTATGTGTCATGGAGGCTCAGGCCTTTGTTCCCAGCCTCCATAACAAAGGGCCACTTCATGGCTGGTCGCTGCTGACTGGCTAGCAGGCACCGAGTGTGGTGTTCGTTGACCACAAGGGGTCCGGCAGATTAATAATCAGAACATGAGTGTACTGCCCTACAATACCCCTCACCACCTCATGGCCCACTGACTGACTGACCCTCTGACTGACTGACTGACCCTCTGACTGACTGAACCTCTGACTGACTGTCCTTCTCTCCCCCTTACAGAATCTGTTTGTGATCATTACCTTCAGCAGGCACATAGTGGAGCAGATGGTGTCTGTCATTGGGTGAGTAACCCAGTCACTGAGTAATATTGGGCCTCCTCTGAAGAAGTGGAAGTGCGTGTTTGTGCGTGTTTGTGCGTGTGCTAGTGTGTGTGTGTGTGTGTGTGTGTGCGCGCTTGTGTAGGCTTGTGTGCGAGTGTGTGTGTAGTTGAGCAGAGGAGAAAAATGGGGAGTATCACACATGAAAGGGTTAATGTGGGACATGACGGTTGAGAGAGAGCTTCTTGTGGGGCACTTTTAAGCGGTTTGAACCCTTTTTGGGAAAACCCACTTCACTTATGTTCTGACTCTGACACAGGTGTTGACATCAGTTGAAAACTGGAGGATGGGAAGATCCACTGTGGTGCGGAATGTCTTTAGGTTTCAAAACATTTCTGATAGACCCTGACAGACTGGTGATTAGCTTATGTGTTTGCTTTGCTCTGGAGACCCAGTAACCTGACACAGGCTGACTGCGCTCTGCCCTTCATCTGGGGTCATGTGTCTCTGCAGTGGACGTGGGGTTGGTTGACATCTCAGTAAAAGACATTTCATGCATGCCTTAATGAGTGGTGCAACAACTGCAGCCTTTTCTCGTCCACCCCACACCCCCCCCAGTGTCACCCAAGCAGACCAATGTAATACCAGTTAGACGTCACTGTCACTGGCCCCTTGGGCCTCAAGCCTCCGGCTAGAAGAGCCTTCGCAACCAGCCCTTCTCTCCCGCCCATATGCCCACTGCCCACTGAGATCGCAGGACCAGGTGTGTAAAAGGAAACGACCTTCTGTCTGTACACCTGCCAGTTGGGGGAGTGGCGTGTATTGTGTATTCCCAACACAGTGTTAAATTGGCACCTGGGACATCAAACATACACACACACACACACACACACACACTCTCTGTGGTGCTGAAATCAGACTGCTAGGTTGCATCAGCTTACATCCTTGCCAGCAATTTCTTTTCCCGCTCTTTTCTTTGTTTTTGAAAGTAAGTACAAAGGTGACTTTATTTTAAGCTGGTTTTAAGAAGATGATTTGTATTTTTTTCTTACGCTTATTGAAATATTGCCATTTATTGAATTCCTTGTCATTACAGTCAAAACTGGTTATCATTTAATTATATAGAAGCATTTTTATGTCTGTGTGTGGGTGGGTGTGTGCGTGCTGTAATGAATGAATAGCTTCAAAAGGTCATGCCTATATTTGTCCTCTTTCAGACATGAATGAGTGTGTGGTGTGAAATGGAAAACATTTGTTTTACTTTTCATAGGCCTTAGATCTCGTCCTGCTACACACCTGTTTGTCTCACGCCCTGGGGGGTTGCAAAGCAGTAGATCACAATTGATTAGAAAGTATCACTATGAGTACAAGCTCACTATCTTGTAACTGTCAACATCCTTCCGGGCTCATTCACAATGACTGTTACCCAATATAGAGGCTTCATTTCATCCCAGGACATATCCATCTCACAGACCTTCACTATTGTTCAGCCTTGCCCTGACTAACCACACCTTATTAACCCTTAAATATTTATTCACTTGACTAACCACAGCTTATTAACCCTTAAATATTTATTCACATGGCTAACCATACCTTATTAACCCTTAAATATGTATTCACGTGGCTAACCATACCTTATTAACCCTTAAATATTTGCTTCACCCTACAAACCACACCTTATTAACCCTTAAATATTTATTCACACGACTAACCATACCTTATTAACCCTTAAATATTTACTTCACATAACTAACCACACCTTATTAACCCTTAAATATTAGCCTTACCTGACTAACCACACCTTATGAACCCTTACATATTCATTTTACCTTACTAAATACCTTATCAATCCTCACATATTATTTTTACTTAATAAACCACAATTAACCCATTACTATCAACTCTTTAACTAATGCCCATTATAATTTTTAATTAACCTTTTAGGCGCCCGTCTTGTCAGTTTCCTTTTCTAATTTCTAATTTTTCTAATCCAATGTTGAGTTTTTTGTCTTTACATTTACAATGAGTCATTGTTATTCAATGCAAATTCCTTGATATTTTTCTGTATTTAATAAATTGTTTCTTTATGGTTTAGATGTACAAATATCTGTTGCTGGTTTCAGTCAACAATGTTGCTATTGGCTGTAGAATTCTAAGACTATTATATTACAAAAACAGTTTTGTTTGTTTTTGCAGATAATGTTTTTAATGTTTAACTGTTATGCATTTAGTGATGTTATAAAAGACAGGAATGGAGAACAGAGTGAATATTTATGTTTCTTACAGGCTCTAATGGTTGTCATGTAAAAACAATATACAGTATGCTCCTTGACAGTAATGCTGTTTTAAAATGCTTTTTCATCTTTAGTATTTATATTTAACCATATGAGATGTATGACCTTTGCAGTTACAGGCCTGCAAGATGAAGCCTTATTAAAATGGTTAAATGTGTCCAAACGTTTGACTGGGGCTGTATGTGTGTGTATGAATGTATGTAAATATATATGTGTGTGTGTGTGTGTGTGTTTGTGTGTGTGAATCTAGTTTGACTCATTAAAAAAAAAAATATATATATATATATATATATATATATATATATATATATATATATATATATATATATATATACATTTTAATACATTGAATGTATTACATTCTAATTGAAAGTTGGCATTTCAATTAGAACAGAAATATTGGTATTTTGTAGTTTTATGACTTTAGACATTTACATTACTTCTTTAAATCAGTTTTGTTATATTTTTTATTATATGAGTAATGAATATATATATATTTTTTAATACATCAAAACCCCCAGAAGTAAAATGATCATGTCATTCCTTGATTGAAGTGACCATTTTAATCTCACATGAATTGAGGCAGTAGATTCATTTGCCTCTTTTTGTTAGTCAATTCTAACTGTATAGATATGTATCGGTCAATGCCCTTGTAACCGTGCATGGGGAAACATGATTGATAATTACAGTACTGAAAAGGAGATGTTCAAAGCAAATATTTAAATACATGATTTTGGACTATTCTTAACTTCACATTTCCATTTTTAAAGTGCTGTTCTTTCTTTACAATAAAAATTGCCTAATCTGTGTGGCTCAGACTTCTGCCCAGGAGAATTAAGGATGTGCCTGTTTAATTTGAGTGAATCTCAACATTTGCCAAACAATAGGCATCTATTGAGCGCTGAAGAGGAACCTCTGGCACTTTAAAAGAACCATTATGCAGTAAATTCCCCTCACGCAAGTCATAGCATGACCTTTTATGATATCATTTCTTGCCAACCAAATTATATTCCAGCAGCTTTAGGTCATTTTGAAAATATATATTGTTCCTAACCAATATTCTAAATGAGAAAAAATATAAATAAGTGTTAGTGGATGGATTCAGTGTGAAGCCCAATTACAACAAATAACATTATCAAAAACCATGTAGCAACCCGTATAATAGATTTTAGGGCTGATTCTGATGTCTCCTCATCAGAATAGATCAAGCCTTTCCTCACACTGTTGTTGTCACCTTTCTTATCTAGTTTGGCTTCTGATTGAACTTGAGCAATCAAAAATAAATACCAAAAATTGTGTTGGTAACAGTGCCAGCACACCCCAACCATAAATAATGACGCTTTTATCCCCGCCTCTCCTTGTATTGTGTTGCCAAACCATTCACAGAAGAATTCACATGCTACTTCTTGTGTGATCTGATGTCCCACAGCTGCATGGCACACTTGACTTATCACGACAGCCCTGAAGTCTGAATGGCTCCAGTGGTTTTTAGTCAGATAACCAACAATTTTCTCTGTTCAATTCTCAGCTGGTTTCATCAGATAACTGTTCAAATCCCCTGTTACCACCCTGTTATCTTTAAGCGCCCAGTCATTTAGTCTGTGGTTGGGATCCACATCCATTTTGGGACACACACACACAACACACACACCATCATCATCGTCGTCAGCTTTTAACCATGCTGGTTGAACTTCAGTAATGACAGCTTAGTTATTAGGTATTAATTCCAGCTGGGCATGAGCAATGTTTGATGTCTGTAGCAAGGCAGTGTGTTTAGGCTGGGCTAGTGTTGAAACTGTTGGGTTAAGCCACATTCAACACAACAGCCAGATTACATGACTTGTGACAATGGAAGCGTTCTTGATTAAGACGATTGTATTGAGTTTTAGAAACTGATTCAGTGTCTACGGCATGTCTAGCCTAAGTCCATGTTTCCCATAGGGTTTGTTGTTGTGGCTATCTCAGCCACAGTTGTGGCTACCTCCTCTGAGATAGCTTTTAGCAGGCCACAACACACACAAAGCACAAACATTTGGTAAGCATCGGTCCGTTTGCTGTTCTGTGTGTGTTTGTGTTTACATTCTTATGTGCTTGTTTTTATACTGTTCTGACTGTCTTTAAAGACGGCTGGCATGTTAATTCTGGGGACCTAGAATTCCCTGGTTCACAATCAGTCAGTGGTGATTGAAGCCCATCAGATGACCACAGCCAGTCAGCCCCTGTAGTGTGTCGGTGGAGGGGAGGTTAGCGCTCCATTGAGATGCGGGGCTGCTGCTGCTCTGGTTAATGGCTGATGGAGAACGGGGGAACAGGCCTCCTCTCAATGAGAAAGCATCACTTTCCATCTGAGTCTGTCTCAGTGTGGAGCACATTATCAGCACAATGACCATGCAGATGGCCCTTCCTGCTCCCAACCTCCCTGCCACTCCCTAACAGCCATCTGACTAGACATCACATCAGGCTCAGTCTAAATCTGCCCGGCCCATTGAGAGGGTCAAGGAAATGACCAACCAGGATGTTGAAATCGCAACAGATGTCTTTCTCACTGTTTCCCAAATGTCCTCTGTAATTTTTTACTCTAATTTACTTGTTACTTTTTATTGCTCTTTACTTATTAAAACGTTTGCTTTGGCAATATGAATGGGAACGCTTTATGTGCCAATATATTTTTTTTGTGTAATACACCCTTCCCAGGCCATGCAATTTCTTTGCAAATGTTTCAATGTGATCGGTTACATTCCAAGTTGGGATGAATATTTTGACTTTTTAAACGAATATCTTATAGAGAAACCCTCTTGATGTTTATTCCAGGGTTAATAGATTCCATGACAGAATTTCAGCCTAAAAATAGTCATCCCCTTTTTTTGGAAATTCTTCCTGTTTAATGCAATCTGCAGGAAGAGTGGGGGATGTTTGAGGGTGGAGGGAGAGGCTGCTGCTGGGGTTTTTTGGAGGGCTGACAGGGCAAGACCACTGGATATTCCCCTTACGTTGATATCTGCTGGTAACTGGCTGCTGAGGAGGAAGTCTGGGAGGAACAGGTCACCTGAGAAATCCTGTACAATGATGGCATTGACCAAGCCTATGGATGGCTGCGCCAGTGCTCTCTAGGGAGAAATCCCTTATTTCAGAAGACAGGAGTGTGGTATCAGAGTGGAGGAGAGAGAGATGGAGAGAGGGCGGGGATGTCGGCATGGGGGGGGACGTTAACAGTCATTAAGTTTAATGTCATTCTCAATGGGGGGGCCTCTTTCCTCGTCTCCTTTTGTTATGATTATGTTGCTTGACTTTACTCAAAACCCATATGAGTTTTTAGAGCCTGGTTCTGTCTGTCCAGAATCCAAGAGGCTTCCCTGAGGTCTGAACATAATAAAAATAGTACTTATTAAATGAGAGTTATTAGGTGATATATTTATGTATTTATTTAACTTTTGTTTAACCAGTAAAGAGGTATGAAAAGCCCATTTGTGAGTGTGACGCAATAAGAGTTCAGTAGGAAAGTATGGTGTAGGTAAGATGTATGTGACCATTAGCCCATAGAGGGCCTGTGATGGGGAACCAGTACACCAGGCTCAGTGCTGCTGTGTGTTTATGGACCAGGTGAAAAGGTGTGGGAAGGTCGGGTGCAGCAGGGGGTTAGATCACTGTTCTGGGTCCAGTTTCGTGGTGTCATGTGACAGACCTTTTGAGTATGTTGGATTTGCACGTTATATTCTGCCTCAATCATCCCTGATTCATTCATTTTGTCTCCTGTTAATTCTCGCCTTTTGGATACCCCACTCAGTTATCAAAACATGTCGGAACTATGCATTTATGAATTTAATCATGAATGACGTTTTTTCCCATTTATATAGCCTCATTTATTACAATAGGTTAATGTAGGTGCACAGCTCCTGACTTATCTTTCCGTCTGGTTTTGTCTGGGTCAGGATGGGACCATGTCCTGTTGTTTTGCGTTGTAGTGTTCTCTGGGATGCTGTATGAGAACCGCTCCCTTCTCCCCTGAGCTGAGTACAGCTCATCAAATAGGCGTCCAGTTCTGGTCCCCTGTATCCTGAGTCACACGCCTGCTTTACGGCTGCGCCTCTTCGCAGGCCAAACGTTTCTGGGACCTATCTGACAGAACTCACCGGTCTCTGAGACCAATCATATGGTTTGGCCATTTTGGCGACCAGGAGGTCTGTTTCGATCCAGACTCCTTGTGGAGAAGAAACAAAGCTCAGTGGGCGTGGCGTAGAGTTTGGCCAGAGACGGGAGTCTGGGCAGTTAGGTGAGGGCGCTGCTCCAAGGCCAATCATTCAACATGAACACAAACAAAGTAACTGCCAATTCAGTATGACAGCCATGGCAACGACGCAAATCGTGTGTTTTATTAGGGGCTTGTGTCTAAATAGAGGGTATTAGTGTTATTTATAAAAAGATACTTACTGTTTTGCGTTTACGACCGGTTTTCCCACCAGGTCATTACCCCTACTAAGATCATGCTGAATAACAGTTTGCTTGGTTGAATGGCCTTCATAATTTAGTGTTTATATTCATAGGGGTATATATTATTTGATCTTCTTCTTTATTAATTGTACATTCAATGGTTAATATATTACTTGTTAGATACTACTATTTTTTTATATGTTATCCACATAAAATTCTTCAGCTTGTGGTTTTGTTTGTTTTGTTTTGAAAGGAAATGAGTTGAAAATCTGGTGTCCAACTGAAAATAAAAACGCAATTAAAAGAAACAATAATGACAACAATAGAATGTCAGGGAAATTTGATTATCTAGATGTAGTAACTTTAAAAAATATATTTTATTTACTTTTTACAAGTATGGTTTGACAATTAATCAATTTTAACCTGAAGAAATGACACTGCCTATAAAACACTCAAACAAAAAGACTGAATTAGGGCAAGGTCTTGCAGAGCACTTTCACTGGATGTCTGCACATCAGACAGACACATCCTGCCTAAAAAAGCCAACTACACACCACGCACCTCTAGCCACAAACCTGTTACTGTTACTGTGCACAAAGCACTTTCTCTGTCTTGTTCAAGGTCACTAAATATATAATAACTGCAGGAAAAATATGAAAATAAAGTTACTGGTTGATGTGTTCTTTTTCACAGCATGTTATGTGAGTGGAATATATTATATGGAACATTTTATATTGTATTGCAGCCTGCGGTTGAACCTTCTGGCAGCCTGTGGTTTTCTTCAGATACTGTATGTAGGATCTTACGTGGTGACCTGGGGTTGTCATAACAGACGATAAACAAGGGGAATTTATTATATGAGTCGGATGGATGCAGGAACATTATTTGCCAGATCTACTTTGTTCATTGGCCAGTTATATATTTGTAACCTGCTAAATGACTTACAGTGGTCTCTAAATGGCGTGTTGATTTTGCAACAGTACAGCACAGAAGATATTCAGTGTAGGTAAAGTGTTTCTAGCTTGTGCGGCCATCAATTGATCCAGCTTACTGGCTGGACTCTTCTGCCTGGCTGCGCACCTCCCTCTCCTCTCTCGGGTCCCAGCTACCTACAGTGGACAGACTGGTCTGGGGAGCTTCGGCTGTCTCCATCCCTCTGTGAGTCAGTTAACCCGGCGCCCACCACCCACACCCTGCCCCAGTAAAGGCCAGCTGAACAGTCAGTGACACAGACCGCTCACCTCATCACACCTCTCAACCAGTCACTGGCCCAGAGCCAGGAGGTTGTTAAGGGGCTGTTGGAACACATGTATGGGAGGTGACAGGAACAACTGAGTGCTGGATGTAATTGGTGCTCCTTGTTTCCTGGCAGTGGGCACCCCAAGGGCCAGGCAAGTGTGTTTAGCTGATAAGTCATTTCCAAAAAAGAAATGATCTCATCCCTTCTTTGTTTAGTGTTCCCTCCTTTTTATGAATGTTTTTGAGTGTGCATCGTTTTGTGTGCGCGTGCGCGTGTGCGTGCGCATCTGTCTACCACAGATGGCTGAGAAGGGAGCAGGCCGAATAGTGATAAACACCCTGGCTTGGTAGTACTAGGGGATCTCCGTCCAGGAGCAGACTCCATGCCTTAGTGATGAAGTCACTGGGAAAGAGCCTGATTCAACTGAACCAGTCAGACATGGACTTAGACACACACATGCACACGCACTCACTCCCTCCTGCTCACCGGTTTTCACCGTAAATCCACTTTCTCTGCACAGGTTATGATCAGGGATCATGTCCTGCCTAAATGGGCCATTGTTTACATGCAGGTAGGACCAGTAGGACCAGATAATAGCTACAGCCTTTGTTTGATCCTCAACAAAGTGTACATTGAAATATTTGAATGAGCTCTTCCGTAAAATGAGCACCTGCGTTAAACGTGGTTTCATCACTGAGGACCAGATGTGTGACAAACCCATTAACACCAAGCCTGAATTTCCGGTTGGCTCTGGTTGGACAAGCAAAAGTGTTATTTTTTATGTGAACTTGTGCCCTGACAGTGTGATGTTGAACACTTAAACACAAACTGTTGCCTTAGCTGTTTGTTGTGATGTTGCAACCAGTTGGACCTGGCCAGGAGTTCGCTAGCTAAGCTCCAGTGTCATGTGACCTTGTTCTTTGTTTCTGTCCTGTCCTGCCTTTGGGTGTTAGGATGGGGGGGGGGATGGGTGTGTATGATTGCGCCACTGCTGTGTCACTTATATTTTGTTTGTGTCTGTGTGTCTGTATATATTAGTGCTTGTGTGTTCTTTGAGAGTGTGAAGTGTGTGCGTGCGTGTGTGCGTGCGTGTGTGTGTGTCTGTCAGGAAGCTTCAGAAGGGACGAGGGGTCATAGGTGACGTCTGACTCATGTTCTGTGGAATTTGGTCTCAAGGAAATGAACGCACTAGAAAAAGGGCATATTTTTTCCTAACGGCAGCAGGAAATGATAGCTCATTAAAAATCAGACCATTGACGGCGGCCGCAAATGAACTCTTTTATGTTTTGACCACTATTTAGGAGGAAGACACGGTGGTGGTTGTTTTTCCCCCTCAAAAATCTCCCCCAACCACAAACTTTTCCCTTAAAAACATGTCTAACACCTGAATGTTCCCCCTGGTTATTCGTCAGTGAGCTGACTCTGCCCTTTTGTTAGTGGCGAGTGGGAAGCATGTAGGCCTTCCATGTCACGCTGGGAGCTCCAATCGCATTCTGATTCTGGAATGCTCGTTCCATACAGATAGGCTTCTAAATGACTAAACTAAACTAGAAATGTGCTTTTCCAGTCTGATTTTCACCTGTCAGTGTAGATGTCCCAGGTCCCTCCAGTAAATGTTGCTGGCAGGGCTTCAGGTACAGTAACCTGGATCTCAGTACACTGTTGATATGACCGTTTGATCGCTGGTCTGGACTCATGGTGTTGCCTGTTTGTGTTTTTTTTACATACACGATCAATCACTGTGTGGGAGTTGGGTTAGTAATCAACCTGTGTATGGGTGTGTGTTTCCTTTCGTCCATCACTGTTTTATGCATCTGTGTGAGGTTGCTTGTGTTTGAGTCAGTCATTGTATGTTTCAGTGTGTGGGTTTGTGTGTGTCATGAATGTGTTGCAATATTCTTTATCTGTTTTTCTCTTCCTTCTTGCACTGAGTTTCCTGATAGCTCCTTCATTGAGTAAGGTGTACTTACTACTAATGAATTGTATGGTTGATCTGCCTAACTTCTTAAAATGAATATTAAATGTAAGTTACTTTGAATCTGCAGAATTACTATGTAAATGTAAATGTGTTCGAATGTGTGTCTCTGTATCTTAGTATGTTTGACCTGTCTGTGTGCAACCTGGCGTGTGTGTGTGTGTGTGTGTGTGTGTGTGTG
>JACXGJ010016173.1:0-12623 GCA_016801105.1 Esox niger
TGTGGCTGCAGCTGACTGTGGCTGGGGCTGAGGGTGGCTGGGGCCGAGTGTGGCTGGGGCCGAGTGTGGCTGCAGCTGACTGTGGCTGGGGCCGAGTGTGGCTGGGGCCGAGTGTGGCTGGGGCCGAGTGTGGCTGCAGCTGACTGTGGCTGGGGCTGAGGGTGGCTGGGGCCGAGTGTGGCTGGGGCCGAGTGTGGCTGCAGCTGACTGTGGCTGGGGCCGAGTGTGGCTGGGGCCGTGTGTAGCTAAGATCTGAAGCAGTTGTTCCAGGGGGAGTCAAGAGTGCTTACTACAGCACCACAGAGTGACTCATGCTGCTACTGTCTGCAATGTGCGTGTGTGCATGGACAAAACATGTTGGTCAGCTCGAATGCTATATGACCAAATATAGACACTCGTTGTAGACCCTTTTTAAATCATTTGTTATTTGTTTCTTTTGGGCATACATTTCAGTAATGGGTTTTCAACAATGGGTTTTTATTATTATTCCATTTAAAATACATTTTGTGAACCTCCTTTTTTGGTCGGCAGGTGTAGTAAGTTTTCTTTATATGTGCATGATCTATAAATAGAATCACTATCATACATCTCTGTTACATGAAATTCCACATTTGAAATTGAGTGATTTCAATATCAGCTCATTCATATCTGCACATATATGGTATAGTACACAGTTCAGGTACGTATTTTTGATCAACAGGCCCACTTTTACAATCAGTGCCCGAAAATCACTGACATCCTGTCACGGTCATAGGAAGGCAGAACACAAGGCACAAAGCGAGTGTAAGGAAACATCCTTTTAATTGTAAACAAAACAACAAAAGGAAAGTCACGCAGGAAACACAGACCGCTAGCTCTAAACAACAGTCTATACTGGGTGTGGAAACTACAGAACTAAAACAGGGACCCCAATTAGAATCAATGCAGTGCAGCTGCCACTAATTAGGACAACCAAAACAGCGGCGCCTAGAGGCACCTCTGCTTGCAAGGCCCTGTCTGTGGCCCACAGGCTCATAGAGATGCCTAGAGGCCCCCAGCCAGGAACTGACACTTCCTCTTTAAGGATTTCTCCCACACTTAGTAGAAGTTAGCTGAATTACAGCAACAGCACTCTCTCTGCATGTTTTGCTGACCAGCTGCAAAATCTCTTAAAGCAATATTTTGTTATGTATAAAAATTTAAGAACAGCAGATTTGGATGGTGCTGTAATTCCCTACTCTGTTCCCTAATTTATTTCTCACTTGAACAGTATGTGCAGAATGTGAAGTCTTCATAATGCCCCTTTAAGTGTACAAATTTTTTGGGAAAAAATCGAACAGAAATATAGACACCCCCGAGCTAGTACTTGGTTGCCAAGCATTTGGCCAAGATAACTGCCCAATAGAAATGCATCTTGTAGACTTCAGTGAGCTTGCTTCACCTTTCTTTTGTTATTGGCCTACTTCTCAAGCGCAAACTGGTTAAATTCATCAATATTAAATGGGAGCTCTTTTCCATTGTCACCATTTAGGTTTGAATGTGATTCGGATCTGGAGTCTTCATTGACCAATTTAGTTGTCGAGCATTTCCTCTTGAACCATTGAACCATTCCAGGGTGCTTTGTGTTTTAGTTCTCCATTAAAGTTTCTAGTTCTGTCAACAGGATAAACTAAGACACATCACAAATCCCCCAGCTCCAGGAGGCCTATTAATTTGCCCACGTTGCTTATCTTTATTCTCTCATTTCAAATAGCAAACTTAAGTTTACAAAAATAAAACTGTTTGTGCTCAATTGCATGTTTAAAATGTATTTAAACAAGTATTTAAGGAAACTGCAAAGACAGTCTTTGGCCGCATTTTTATTCATCCTTTGGAGATTTAAAAGTAATGACACTGTAAATATTGTCTCTTGAAACTAGTGTTACATTTGTCTCTCGCTCTACTGTCCTCTCACCATTTCTTTCTCCTTCTTCTATCGTTTTCTCACCATCTTCTTTCTCCTACACTCTTCATGCATCTCCCCCTGTCTATCTCTTTGATGCTCTGCCTCTGTTCCAGGCTGTTTGGGCAGTCGTCGTGCTCAGGGCAGAAGTTTCATTAACTTGGCCATTGCCCTCAGTCAGCTGGGGGAGCATGAAGAGGCTGCAGAGAACTACCTCCATGCCTTGCAGGCCTTCAAAGACACTGGTACAAAATCAGTCAAACTATTTTAAGAATATATTAAAACAGTCAACACACTATTTAAGAATGTACTCTTTTAATAATCCAGAAATGATCCTGGTGAATCTGTCCCTTTATTTGCACTTAAAGCAATATAAATATAATACACATCTGATGCTATTTCTTACTAATTACATGTAGGTCCATCGTGCACACGTGTTCCATGTGTCTAGTGATGAGTCTACATGTCTACATCCATTAAACCCTTTGAAACACTTGAGCCTTGCTGTCCTTTAATGTCTTTTCAAGAACCACCTGTTCTTTCTCTCGTTGTCTAGGAGACTTTAAGGGCCAATGCCAGGCTTGTGAGGGTTTGGGGGAAGCCTGGTTTAAATTGAGGGACATGGAGAAAGCTACACTGTACTACAAACAAGCTCTGGGTTTACTGTCAAAGTGCAAGGTGAAACGCTCTCTACAGAAAGGCCATCCCCAGATCCCTAATATTACAGATCAATCCCCTGGTTGCTCAGATCTTATCAGAGCGTGTAGCTTTGGTTAACCTCTGCTTTTCTTCCAGGACCCGTCCAGCTCGGTCCAGGAACGTCTGGTCAACAAGCTGAGTGAAAGTCTACAGCACAGACTGTCTCTGACTGTCCCTGGAAGACCCAAGGTAGTGTAACTGACTGATCACATGATATATCAGCCCGGAGTAATCCATTAGCTGTGTATAGTTCAATACAAACGACACTGTAATTTGTGTGTGTGTGTGTGTGTGTGTGTTTGCGTACAACCATTTTGCCACACTGTCACTACACTCTGTATAGAGAGGTGCCGGCCCTTTTCGACAGGCTCCAAATGGGATTCACCAAGGACCACCACGTAGAAAAGACCTTCGGAATGGGAATGAGGAGAAGAAGAGGTCACAACGCGAGGGCAGAGGTTAAATGTTGACTCTGAACAATGTTTGGATTTCAAGACATACTATTTTGTTTAACACATATGAAGTTCACAAATGTTTAATGGTAAAAAGCTGGTCAGGCTAATTATTTATTTGAATTAGCTGAGCTACAGAAAACAGAAAACATAACAAATGTTAGTGTGGTTAAGACTTATTTAGATACTCAAAATGGCCAGAGTCAGACCCAGCTATCCTAGCCTCAATGGGAAGCTGGTTCCATCATTGGGGTAGATTGGTTGCTTTCGTAGGGGTGGGGACAGATGGAGGCAGAACAAAGAGCCTGGTTTGGGATGTAGGATGTGAAAGTGGAGAGGGGCATTTCCCCCTGCTGCTCTGTAATAATTAAGAATGCATATTTATACAGTTTTGCCTTGAGAGGACTGACTCCATTGCTGTTCCCTAGTGGGTGGTGCTGGCTGTGTAGAAGTCTCTCCTGGAGGGAAGTGGACGGAGGAGGATGTCCCTGGGCCAGACGGAGAACGGGCACGTACAGAGACCATGGGAGAAGCAGGGGACTCTGGGTCACACATGAAGGGATCTCTTACTGAACAACCGGGTCAGCTGGTTTTGCTACAAGGGGCCAACAGGCAAGTAATTTAACACACACCAGGGTTTCTGTTAGGAAAATGTAAATTCACACACACAACCCTTAGGGTTTCTGAAAATGTGGCTTTGGACCTCAGCCTTTTCGTTTTAACAGACACTTTCAAAAATGTACTGGTAATCCACATCAGTTTGCGCTGACCACATTTAGATGAATGGTGGATGGTTTGTTCACTAGGCTCTTGGTCGATGAAGATCTTTTAAGACACCTGATTCGTGCCTGAATCAATGGACTTAATTTGGGAACCCACAGGTCTGTCTTAGTCCATCCCGCTAGGCTAGTTAGAGGTTCTAAAATTGTGTGTGTTTGGGGGAGGTAAAATTACACCCTAATCTATGGATTTTGTGTGTAACGTTGCTGATGGAGCCATGTCACAGGAGCAGGGACAACAGAGTCATTAAATAAAAGAACTACAACATAACAGAACCTGCGAAAAGAAGTTGAAAACAAGTCATGTTAACCAAATGTTACAAAGGAAAAAAATCCAAATAATGACTGACAAGACACGTTGAGGGGAGAAGGAACTTAAATAGGTGATCAGGAACACAGTTCAGGGCCATAACAACTAACAGGTGTCGGTGCTTTTAATGAGGGAATGGGGGCGTTGGGACCTGACAGGCTGGAAATTCACATAGAAATATTTTGATCAGGAATCCCTATAAATGTCGGGGCGTGGATCAGAAAACCATTGAATGTCTGGTAGCCAACCTCTGGCCTGATGCAGCATGACACGTCCTTCACATAGAGTTCTTTGCTCAGGCTGTTAATTGCTGCCTGTGGGTAGTTGTCATAATCCTCCTCAATGGCTGTGTCAAGTCACTGGAACTGAACCCAGCTCTTAGTTCAGCTGAATCACACCATTTCCACGTCACCATCATCTCCCAGAGTCTCCGGTGGGAGGACCAATTTACAATGAGTGCCAAGAAGGCGCTCCAATAGGTGTACAACGTATGGTCTAAACATTAATCATTGAGTCCTTCCTCAGCTCCTGTATCATCGACTGGCTTGGGTCTGCATCTGCCTGCCTAAGTGTGAATGAATGACCAGTGTTTGTGAACTGAGGTAAAATGTATCTCATTTTGAGTTGTGCAGAAACAACTTTTTTTTTCTCAAAAGGCTAAAATAAACAATATTGACTCATGTTCAAGCAAAGTGATTATAAAAGTAATCATAAAAGAATGAGACTGTAAAACCTGAAGATGAAGATGGCAGAAGATGAAGTGTCTGCTCTGCTGAGAAGAATGGAATAATAGAAAACAGAGTCATTAGCCAGCAACAGATGTACAGCTATCCACCCAAAAGCCCATCCATAATGAATATCATGGTGATGATCTCGACCACCTCTGATGATTCACTACATCCCTCTTGAAACACACATACACTTCTGCATAGCTACATCAAAGAATTTGAGAACTCAACTAAGATAGCCTGGAAGCAGTTTTTTCTAATGGGATGCTAGTGGAGTTCAGTGGGCAGAAACTAGAAAAGGTGCCCTATTGCCGTATTGCGCAATTTTGGCTTGTTCTACCATGTTTCTGTTAGGAAACACAAACTCAGAAGTGTGGATTTGCAATGGCTCAGCATTAAGATATTCTGCATAAGGTAAAGTTAAAAAACTGTTGTTTGTTTTTTATCTACTTTTGGGAACAAGAAACTGTTGACATTTGATGCTTTATCATTGAACAATGTCAGCCCAGCCTAGCTCCATCTAAATCCATATGCTGCACTGCCCAGCCACTAGATTTTCTCTGCCCTTGGGAAGTGAAAAGTAGGAACTTGTGCTTCAGATGTGTACATCCAGTGGATAATCCAGCTCACTGAGTGGGTGTTGCACAGTGTTTGGTATTTTCACATTTCCAGAGGAATGATATGCCTACAATTGCTTTGACAGCATTGCTGTGTGATATATTTTTTTAAATATTATATTTGAGCCTTACTTTACCCCTTTTCTATCTAGAAATTGTAACAATACATACGAGCACCCAGAACCCAATTACCAGAACCAGGCCCCAACAGAGCAACCTGGACTCGTCCAGCAGAATCAGGCCCCAACAGAGCACACTGGACTCATCCACCAGATGCAGGCCCCAACAGAGCACACTGGACTCATCCACCAGAAGCAGGCCCCAACAGAGCACACTGGACTCATCCACCAGAACCAGGCCACAACAGAGCACTCTGGACTCATCCACCAGAACCAGACCCCAACAGAGCACTCTGGACTCATCCACCAGAACCAGGCCCCAACAGAGCACTCTGGACTCATCCACCAGAACCAGACCCCAACAGAGCACTCTGGACTCATCCACCAGAACCAGGCCCCAACAGAGCGCTCTGGACTCATCCACCAGAACCAGGCCCCAGTTGAGCACTCTGGACTCATCCACCAGAACCAGGCCCCAATTGAGCACCCTGGAAACACACAGCATAGTAAGAAGCACCTCTCAGTCTTATCCTTAGAATAACTTTTCCACCACTCTTCAGTTGCAGAAGTAGCTCCTAGCTATAACTAGTTAACAGGACAAGCTTGAAATAATGCTAGAATTTCTTTTAATCCACATTCTGCCGATTTCTTTTTATAAAATGAATGGCTGTTATCAAACACTGTTCACATGTAGACTTTTACCATCCCTCTATAGGCGAGCGTCTGTATACGAGCATAAAACTGAGGACAAAACAAACTAGCAGGTAAGAGATGTTGTCTCTGGGTTATTTCCAGTAATAGGCTTCGTTTGAATATTCACTGATCACTCACATGTGTTTTAGTGAGACTCCATTGGCCGTGAACTCTGAAGTTCTTCGCACTAGTGCATCCGATAATGAAGAGACCCTACCCCTGTTTAAGAAATGGAAGTCCCAGATCTGCACAGTCATGTGATCAGATGAAGGTCCAGGCAAATCTGGTGTGGCCATTGGTTCAAGTATTCTTAGCAATTTGAATACTGAATGTATTTCTATGGATGAAATGTTATTCTAATTCACATGTAAGTGCTGCTGTTCATCTGTTCTTCTACCAGTACATGGGCTGCCTTTTTCATTAATGTTACATTACTGTGAACTTTGAATAATTTTCCAGTTTTTATTAAACCCTATGAAGTAATCCCATAATAAGAAGAGAATTGGCCATAAGGATATTTTTGAAAACTTGGGAATTTACTGAGAACATTCTTCTCAAAATTCACTGTATGTATGCACAGTACCAGTTAAAGGTTTGGACACACCTACTCATTCAAGGTTATTTCTTTTGTTTGAATATTTTCCACATTGTAGAATTATTGTGGAGACGTCACTAATATTAAATAATACATACGGAATCATGTCACGCCCAAATAAGTGTTAAACAGATCAATGAACAAATGTGCCTTATGAACGAATATTTTATCTTTATGCGTTAAGGGTGGGTATACAGAGGGTGATAGGGTAGGGTGGGCGTATGGATTTTGTCTACATTATGGCACGAACAAGTCAAATTAGAAAAGAGAAACAACAGTCCATCTTTACTTCAAAACAAGACTTTTCAAATCATGCCCCTAACGAGGGCCAGAGCCTGCTGGTTTTCAGTTCTACCTCATCATTAACTGTACCCACTCGTGCCCAGGTCTCAAGTCTGTGATTGGGAGTCACAATGAAAACATGGTGTGGAACTGGCTTTGAGGTCCTGATTTGAATGCCACTGCTTTAAGACATGAAGGTCAGTCAACCTAGAACATTTCAAGAATTTGCAGAGGATAAGTCAATTTGAGTAACCAGCCTGAGAAACCGTCACATAGCTGCACCTCAGATTGTACCCATAATAAATGGTTGCAGCCCAAATTATGTAAAATAATAATCTTGGCTGACTTGCTTGGGCCAAGGAACACGAGAAATGTAGATTAGACTTGTGGAAATCGGTCCTAATTTGAGATTTTTGGTTCCAACCACCATGTTATTGTGAGATGCAGAGTGGGTGAACGGATGATCACTGCATGTGTGATTCCCTCCATGAAGCATGAAAGAGGTGTGATGGTCTGGGGGTGCTTGTCTGGTACCACTGTCTGTGATTTATTTAGAATTCAAGGCATACTCAACCAGCATGGCTACCACACTATTCTGCAGAAATACGCCATTCCATCTGATTTGCATTTAGGGCTATTATCATAGTTTTTTTTCCAACTGGACAATTACCCAAACACACTTCTACACAGTTTAAGGGCAATTTGACCACAAATTAGAGGGATGGTGCTAAATCAGATAACCTCCAAAGTTTGACCCCAGAGTGTAGGAATGGCAGCCAACAAGTACTCAGCATGTATCGTTACTCCAGGACTGTTGGAAAAGCATTTCAGATGATTACCTCATGAAGCGGGTTGAGAGAATCCCAAGTGTGTGCAAAGCTGTCAAGGAAAAGTGTGGCTACTCTGAAGAATCTAAAATATAAAACGTTAACACTTTCTTCGTTACTGAATTATTCAACGTGTTATTTCATAGTTTTGATGTCTTCACTATTATTCTACAATGTGGAAAGTAGTAAGACTAAAAAGAAATACTCCTGAATGTGTAGGTGTGTACACACTTTTGACTAGTAATGTATCCTGGTTATGCGTTATTCTAACATATCAGAATGTTTATAGTTGCTTCAGGTTCATTTAATCACTCAAATCATGGTTGTACAGTTTTGAATAAAATGTGTGTTAGTATTGAACTGTGATCCTTTCTAAGCGAATAGCCACTTACTGCTGGCATTTTGCTGATATGATTTATTATTATATTGTTCCATTTACAAATTGCATTCATCTTGAGGTAGACTGATCAAGACGACCACACAACCCAGTAGTTGTAAGTACATGTTGCTCATAGGAGCATCCATCAGCAATGTCAAAAATATAAATCTTCAAAATTAAATCAGTTCATGAAAGGCAAGGTGGGGCTGTGGTGTTATAGATATGTTAAAGTTAAAGTCGTTAATGTTTTCTGAAAAAAGAGCCAATCATCGGCTGTCCTGGTTTCTCCAAGACGTGCTAAAAACAGAAGAACTTCTATAGCAGAGAAAGAAATGTACATTACCATTCAAAGGTTTTTGGTCACAGAAATGTCCTTGTTTTCCATGAAAACCTACATGAAATGAGTTTGAATATTAAATATAGAAAAATTCATAAGAACTACAGTAATTGAGGTTAGAAGTAATGATTTTTAATTAATAATTGTGTCCTTGTAGCATTGTACAAGATCTTCTTGGCAATATCTCACATGGAATGGCCTTCATTTATCAAAACAATAATAGACTGACAAGTTTGAGAAGAAAGTTCTTTGTTTCATAGCATTTTGAGCCTGTAATAGAACACACATTTGCACAATGCAGGACCCACCTCAAACAATCCAAGAAACACATGAAATGGTGAGATAGTGAACATCTGTTTTCATCAATTGCCATGCTAATAGACATTGTACATCGACCTCTCTGCAGATTTCTCTTTAAATAGATTGTATGATGGATGCTGTCAAATTGTTCTCAATTGTTTTTGATATCCCAGAGAAAACAACAGAATCTGCCATAAACTCAGCAATCTGCCTTACTAATCTAAAGAAAGACAGTTTCGTTTTTTTAATCAACCCAGTATTTTTCAGCTGTGATCAATTAGCCTTTGAAAATGATTAAATTGTATTAGCAAACTCAACATGCCATTGGAATACAGGACTGATGGTCACTTATAACGGGCCTCTACACTATGTTAGATATTCCATTAAAAATCAGCTGTTTCCACATACAATAGTCATTTCTAACATTAACAATGTCTGCAATGTATTTCTGATCAATTTCATGTTATTTTTATGG
Source organism: Esox niger (assembly GCA_016801105.1). Taxonomy (NCBI): domain Eukaryota; kingdom Metazoa; phylum Chordata; class Actinopteri; order Esociformes; family Esocidae; genus Esox; species Esox niger. The sequence continues at coordinate 9,514 of JACXGJ010016173.1, forward strand.
AAAAAAATACAGCATTTCTTTCAAAAACAAGGACATTTCTATGCTAACCGAAACTTTTGAACAATAATGGGGTAAATAAATAATTTTTATAAATGTCTTAAATATTTGACTTAATTGATTCAAGGTATTTGTTGGCACAGAATTTTTGCTCAGCATTAATGGTGCCTTCACAGGTGTGCAAGTCACCTATGCCATGTGCACTAGTGCCTCCCCATAGCATCACGGATGCAGGCTTTTGAACTGGACGCTGATAACAAGCAGAATAGTGTCTCTTTTCTTTAGACCAGAAAATGTGGCATCCATGATTCCCAAGAATAATAAAACATTTTGATTTGTCAGATCACAGGACACATTTGCACTTCGCCTCAGTCCAGCAGAGAAGAAAGCAGCAGTACTGGATCTTGTTTATACAGTTTTGCTCAAACGTTTGCATACCCTTGGAGAATTGATAATATATGTAGCACATGAGTGAGAAGGCAAAACACTTCTTATGGGATTCACATTCAACTGTAGGTCATAACAGAATGGCGCGATCATAAAACAACATGGCAACAAAGAAAAATGAACTGACACCTGTTCAAAAGTTTGCATACCCTTAGTTATTTATACTGTGTATTGCCCCCTTTAGCATCAATGACAGTGTGCAGTCTTTTGTATTAGTTATCTATGAGGCCCCAAATTCTTGCAGGTGGTTTAGCTCATCTTTCATCTTGGCAAAATGCCTCCAGGTTATGTAAAGTCTTTGGTCGTCTTCCATGAACCGCACATTTGAGATCTCCTCAGAGAGGCTCAATGATATTAAGGTGAGGAGACTGTGATGGCCACTCCAGAACCTTCAACTTTTTCTGCTGTAAGCCCTGGAGGGTTTGACATGCTGCATTCATCCTGCCATACATTTTCACTAGATTCCATGTGCCTTTAGAGCTCACACACACCCAAAACTTCAGAGAGCCACCACCATGCTGGGGAGGGTATTCTGTTCACTATAGGCCTTGTTGACCCCTCTCAAAACATAACACTTGTGGTTGTGACCATAAAGCTCTATTTTGGTCTTGTCACTCCAAATTACAGTGTGCCAGAATCTGTGAGGCATGTCAAGGTTGTTGAGCTATTGTAACAGGGCTTTTTTGTGGCATTGGCGCAGTAAAGGCTTCTTTCTGGCAACTTGACCATGCAGCTCATTTTTGTTCAAATATTGTCGTAGTGTGCTCCTTGAAACAATCACACCGTCCAGAGCAACCTGTATTTCTCCTGAGGTTACCTGTGGGTTTTTCTTTGTATCTGGAACAATTATTCTGGCAATTTTGGCTGAAATCTTTCTCGGTGCGGTCCATTTAATCCTTTACCTTTGGCTGTGGAGTGTAATGCCGTAGCTTGGTTTGACGCTATTCCCCTTTCCTTGAATAATACTCCAAACATGTCCGATATAGTGACATTGTTGATTTATTAGAAACGAAATAATGATCATAATAATACTGTCAGTTGCACAGTTCTATGAAACACATAATTAGTATGTTGAGAAAATGTCAAAACAATGTGCTACCGTCATCCTAAGCCAATCCTGATTCCCCCGTGATCAGCCATTAATCACCAGGTAGGTACACCTGTTCAAAATAAGGAGTGGACAAATAGGCCATAAAGATATTGACTATACATTTGAATTCTTAATTAAGTGTGCCTTTGAATGAGCTTAGAGCATATAGTCAGTATGGCTCCTACATACTGGCCCATAATTGTTCTCCTGAGTACAATTACCAGTATAAAGCAAAAAATAGGAGCCAGTGTTCAATAGTCCTCCTACACAATATAGACTTCTGCAAAACAAAAGTAAATCCAAGCCAAGGGGTGTGTATGTCAATAGTATGTGGGAGTTAGGGTTAGTATATCTGGATCAGTCAGGAGCCAGGAGTTTGGTAATTGGTCTTCGAAAAGTACTGCTCTTCATTCTGACCTGTACCTGCCTGGTAGTACTCTTTGGACCACCTCCTCCAGATTACATCCGCCATGTACTGGATCTGTCGCCACCTCCGTCTGCTGTAACAGTCCTCTCCATTGCGTGGCCCAGGAGGTATAGCTGGCTTGGTTTGAAGGAGTAGAAGATGGTTCAGGGTGAGTGGTTCCAGATCCTGAGAGTCACTGGATGCTTTGCTGATAGGCCTATTATTTATAATGGCTTCCACCTCACACAATAGATTCTGGAGGCTTTCTTCATCCAGTGCTTCAGTAAGGCGCTTAGACTGCACTGCACTGTTCGTATTTGCCTCTCACATACACCTCCATGGTGAGATCCTGCAGTGGGGTTTAACATCCAAGTTATTCCTCTACTGCTCATAGTGCCCTGGTGCTTTGTCTCATCCAACTCCTGAATAGCTTCCTCATAGCTTCCTTCAGATCATGCTCAGTCCCTACAAGGTTAGTCCCATTGTCTGAATGTAAGATCTTTACTTATCCTCTTAGGATAAATCATCAAATCACATTAATGCATGAATCAGTATTCAGTGATTGTGCCTCTTCTAAGTGCACTGCTCAGATGTTCAAGCATGTACAAATGACTCCACACCTTTTTTACCACAGCTCTACTGCATATTACTTTGAACGGACCCAATTAATTCATGTCTACATTGGTGAAAGGTGGTTCATCTGGCACCAGTCTCTCTTGTGGCAAATCTGCCATTTGTTGCTCGCCTCTGGTTCCACTCAGCCTTTTACAACCAACACACTTAGAAATGAGCCACCTGATGGCAAAGTTGGCACCGAGTATCCAATAGTGTTGCCAGAGCCGGGAAACAATATGGTTTCTACCACTATGCCCAACGTCCTCATGCATTTTCCTGATGATGAGGCGAGTGATGTGATGTCGTTTTGGCAAGATGGCAGGATGTTTGGTTTCTGCAGCCATAGCAGATTTGCTTAATTGTGACGACCACGCCATCTACTGCCCATCCTCCCCCTGCAGGAGGCGGGCTTCGGCGTTCGACGTCACCAACCTTCTGACACCATCGCCCCATCTCATCAACTCATTGCACCTGTTGTCTCGTTTAGCGCACCTGATCATCATTTAGTCATTCCCCTCAGTATATATGTTCCCTCTGCTCCCTTTGTCTTTGTGT
>JACXGJ010016174.1:0-12402 GCA_016801105.1 Esox niger
AGTATGAGAGAAGCTGGCCACAGTATGAAAGGAGCTGGCCACAGTATGAGAGGAGCTGGTCACAGTATGAAAGGAGCTGGCCACAGTATGAAAGGAGCTGGTCACAGTATGAAAGGAGCTGGCCACAGTATGAAAGGAGCTGGCCACAGTATGAAAGGAGCTGGTCACAGTATGAAAGGAGCTGGCCACAGTATGAAAGGAGCTGGTCACAGTATGAAAGGAGCTGGCCACAGTATGAAAGGAGCTGGCCATAGTATGAAAGGAGCTGGCCACAGTATGAGGGAAGCTGCAGGAGAAAAAGAGTGCATCAGCAGAAAACTCACAGCAGAGGAGCCCATCCCAAACCTGCCTAACCACCAGCTCACAGACCAGCTCCAAAAACCAGCAGCCCCACCCTAACCCCTCAAGACCTGACACACCGGCTGACATGGTCCTGTTAGTGGAACGTGTGCAGCTCAGTTGGTAAGAGCATGGCATTTATAACTGCAAGGTGGTGGATCAGACTAATCTGGGAGCATTATGAAAACATCTGAAAATGTTTGTACTTCCAGCTAAGTTGCTCTAGAGTAGAACAGCTGCCAAATGTGAACAGGAAAATTATAGATTTAAATTGGAAGTTTGTCCAAGAGAATTACCATGTGCCAAAGCACAAATTAACAACATAATTTTTTTATTGAAGTTAAGGATCAGTAAAAATTTCACTCACACTTCCAGTCAGATATACAGCTCCGGAAAAAATTCAGAGACCACTTCACCTTTTTCTTTCCTTTCCAAAAAAGTTGAAAATAAGGTTTTGAGTGAGGAACAGAAGAGTTAAAATTAAGAGGCCACTGCAAACTGAACGCTTCTGTTCCTCACTCAAAACGTTACTTTTCAACTTTTTGGGAAAGGAAAGAAAAAGGTGCAGTGGTCTCTTATTTTTTCCGGAACTGTATATTTCCCCAATAGTGTCTCCACCCAAGTGGGTAATTTGACTGATTGAAGGTGAGGATTTTTTTTTTAAAAGAGTTATTTTGAAATGTACAACAATTGAGGTCCTCTGCTTTTGGGCTGTTTAATAATGGTTTGTTGTTTTCTGTTTTTGTTTTACAGGATACTCCCCTAGTGGCAAAACACATTTTCAAAAGATGACCTGTCTGGTTGAAAATACATCGAAAAGGTCTAAAAGAGATCTTTAAAAATATTTTTGCTCAGTGGGATGATTTAGAGGGGATGATTCAATCTTCAATTCAATAGGTGCTTAATTGGCAGGAATGGACGGTTGCCACAGTTGCCGAAGCGAACATGTTTAGGTAGCAATATGGATTCAGTACATCAAATATATATATATTTTTATAAAGCTCTTTTTACATCAGCAGTTGTCACAAAGTGCATACATGAATACAATGAAACTATAAAAGCATAATTAAAATAAATTAATACAGAATACGAAATAATATTGACAATTTTACAGAGAATAAACACAAATAAATAACAATAATCAAACATTTACATTCTGGGTGGTATTGTTTTTCTTTTGTAATGACAGGACAGAAACCAGTCAGCTGCCAATACTATTGTTTCCATATTTTCACACTAAATAATGCACATATTGAAATGGATATCTTTTATTAACTCATACTTAGAGCAGTGGAGCAGGAAATGCTGCCCTCTCTTGAATCAGTGTTTATAAAACTCTCTTTTTTGACCACCCATGTTTTTTACACCATCCTGTCTCTATGGCCAGGTTAAGGTCACTGAGCCTGTAAATTGTTAGTAGCTTTCTTTTTTAATAATCTTTGATTTATACAAAGTGTTGTGTTAACTTGATATCTCTATTTAGAATTTGGTAACACAGAATTTTCTTCTGATTGTCCACTTGGTTGTGAGGACTGGTTGCCACAGGCTAACCTGGTTGCCCAGAGAGGACAGGCTTTGCTCACTTTGTTTCCAGGGAGAGATGGAGACAGAGCTGTATTTCCTGTTACACAAAAAAAAGACTTTCAATCCAACAATTATCAAACATCAATCATAATTTGATTAAAGATTTATTGACTGAAAGGCCAACATGTGCAGTTCTGGCAGCCAAACACATGGCTTCCTAATAATATAGATCCATATATATCAAAATGAATGGTATTTTGCCATAGTAGACCAATTAGCAAATTTTCTTCATTTTTACCTTTTATGCTTTTAGGTCATGTTGAGACTGGATTACTAGTATTGCCTTGATTTATAAAAAATGAAATGATTATTGTACTTGTAGTGAAATTTCATATAAATATTATTACATTGTGGCCTCATTTCTTTAGATCTGATCTGACCATGTTTATTATGTGTAAGTAGTTTAGCTTGCCATCTCAATAAAGTCTGATGAAATTTAATTTAGTCATAGAGGACACTCAAAAACACCACGTCAGAGTCATTGTAAAGACAGCAGTGATACAGCAGTGATACAGATACATGTGCCTACTCTCTCTTTGTGAAGATAGCGCTAATATGTTTAATGAGGGAGTTGGTGGTGAAATATGAATGTGGAATGTTCTCTTTTCTCCAGAAATTATTTTTCTTCTCTCTGCCCAAGGTTACTGTCTCTGTGAGATTTTTTTTAATGATTGACATTTTTGATGATTTACTTTTTTAATTGTGTTTAGATATTCAACTTAGTGCTTCAATGTAGTCACACACGCACACGCACGCACACGCACACATACACACACCTAACTCAAACCCTTACCCTAACTTCAACCACAAACCTTTGACTATAACCCTAAACCTAACTCATAGCCTTGAACCTAACCAATAACTGTAACCCAAATTCTAAACCTAAATCTGAAATCGCCTTTTTCAAAATATAGTTAAATACTATTCTTCGAATCCTTACAAGTTAAAAAACAAACACACACATCCCCAACCCACCACATGATGATTTGACAGTGGTAGATGGGGCAGAATTCTAACCACCAAGATCAGTTCCAAAAAGCCAAGATTCCAGAATGTTGGGTACTGACACCAAATCACATTCTGAGCATTCTACCCTTTGAAATGTTCTATTCTATTCCCTGTCTCTTTCTTAAAGACTTCCAGAATCCCTAGAATTTCTCAAATTCTAAATGACCCTTGAAAGTACAGACAGACATACATCCTGTCTCTGCCTTTCCTTTCACTGGTGTTCCCCTCTCTAAGATCATATTTTAATTTGCACATACACATGTGTCTCTGTGTGTGTGTGTATCTGTTTAGTATAAGTATCTGTTGTCAGTAACAGTATCATTGGCTTTGGGGTACTTGTATGTGATTGGTGTCTGAAGAGACTATGGAAGTCTAGGTGGCGTTAAGGGTCATTGGGTCAATGTTTGCCCCAGGGATAGGTTTCTGGGTCGGGGTCGAAATGGGCGGTGCAATCCCCTGAGGAGTTTTTCCTGGTGGTCAGCTTTTCACACCCCCCTCATCATACTTTCTGGGACCTGGCACATTTTCTCTTGTTTTCACCCACCCAACCCAGTTTCATACTCAATCAGTTTTTGTGTGTGTGCACATTTGGTTCCTAGAGTTGGCGGTAGGCGCTCCAAATGACCCCTCACACAGTCAGGAGTTATCCCTCTAAGATGTACCCTGTCGTGCCCTTCGCTTGTTGCTTCTCTTCCTCCTGGGGGCCTGGGATGGCAGACTTATCTTGGGTGTCGGGTTCCTTCACTCCTCTCAGAAATCTCCCGCTCTCCTTTGTGCACCAAATACAAATACACACAGAAACATTACCGATTAGTTGAACTGACACAAACATGAGACACACACATGACATATACACAGCCATACCTCTGTCACTATGGCATTTATATGTCTCTCCCACAACTGTTCCCCTGTTCAAACTGTCAGTCAAATGCTCTCGGGTTATGCTACGCCTCCCCCTGTTCAAACTGTCAGTCAAAACCCTCTAGGGTTGTGCTTCGCCTCCCCCCTCTCTCTAGAATCCTTTCCACCTCAGCCTGTTCATGAAAATAACCACCCTTTCCTCTACTCTCTCTATAGTTGCTAACCACAGTGCACAGGGACTTCCTCTAATAGACCTAATCGGATATGCCCCAACTCATATTGTCTGGTCATAGAACACTTGTCTTCGCTAATAAGATATACATCTTTCCTCCACTTAGTCAGCTGAGACCTTACTGTCCTATTTCTCCTGGTCTCTCCACAACAGTGGCACAGTAATATCTCTGACATAGTGTCTACCTCAAACACAAATGCTAAATGTATTTTTAGGGTGTAAGAGATCTGTGCGTGGACGTAGTTAGACTAAACAGCCTACATTGTCCCAGTTCCAAGGAAACACAGCATGATTTAGTCATTAAAGTGATTCTGAATCTCCACTGTTCACCCTGGGGTTGTACCATCACCCCGTTAAGTCATTAAAGTGATTCTGAATCTCCACTATTCACCCTGGGGTTGTACTATCACCCCGTTTAGTAATTAAAGTGATTCTGAATCTCCACTGTTCATCCTGGGGTTGTACTATCACCCCGTTTAGTAATTAAAGTGATTCTGAATCTCCACTGTTCACCCTGGGGTTGTACCATCATCCCGTTAAGTCATTAAAGTGATTCTGAATCTCCACTGTTCATCCTGGGGTTGTACTATCACCCCGTTTAGTAATTAAAGTGATTCTGAATCTCCACTATTCACCCTGGGGTTGTACTATCACCCTGTTTAGTCATTAAAGTGATTTTGAATCTCCACTGTTCATCCTGGGGTTGTACTATCACCCTGTTTAGTAATTAAAGTGATTCTGAATCTCCACTGTTCATCCTGGGGTTGTACTATCACCCCGTTTAGTCATTAAAGTGATTCTGAATCTCCACTCTTCACCCCGTCTGTCTGTCCGTCTTTCGCTTGTTCTCTTGTTTCTAATCTCACTCTCCTTTTTTAAAGCTACAGACTGACTGTTGCTGGCAATCCTCCAGTATCTCACCAGTGAGAGTGAGTGTTATGGTTGTGGAGGGTGGAGGGGGTGGTTGAGGGAGGTTCATAGGGGTGCAAATTAGTGCCATAGCAAAGCAGTGAGATGCGGCACTAAAAATACCTATTGACACATGGGCTCTATGTCACAAACAGGGTCAGAGACAAACACACGCCGCCCACGTACGATGACTGAAGTGGGCCTGTTCAAGCACTGACACACAAGCATACTGTATATGGATTCTACCTCATAGCTCCAAAACAAATATCCACACAGCAGATCATGTGCAGACGGGTACTGCCTGCTCAGCCACATCAACATCAAAGCTCTTTTAATGAAAATGACTCTGTTAGAACATGTTTTCTTGATGTATGTTCTGTCATCGTGTGCCTTTTTGTAAATGATATAGGAGAGAGCTTTATGCTGTAGGATCGATTTGAACCAATCCTGCAGCAGTAGATTTTCACTGGAGGTAGCAGCTTAGAACACTGGACCACGATATAACACTCAACCAAGCTGATACCACTCAATCAAACTGGGCTGACAATGTTCAGTGAAATGTTAAAGCAAACTGCTCAGCTGACATACAGGGAAAAACATGTAGGAAAAATACTGTTTATGTATAACATTCTCTTAAACATGCAGTTGAAACATGTATGTGGTAGTTTACACATGGTTGGCATAATAGGTCAGTTTTAAGTCCAATGTACTTTACATTAAAGTACTTCCTCTAAGTCTGAGTGTGGAGTGTACCTTGTTAGAAGTAAAGTCTTAGTGACTGACTGACTGTGGCCCAGATGGAACAAACTATGATTTCTGTTTTAAACAGCGAATGACAATACCATAAAATGGCCTCTGATGAATGAACTGGACAGACTGAAGTAAACTTCGAGCATATTGTTTCAACTTACATTGTTCTTTCTGAAGGAGAGAAGATGAGTAGTCTGTGTGTGACTGCTTTGTGATTGCTATAATGTCCACACATCAAGTTAATGTTTCAAAATCTAAACAGTTGGTTTCTTCATCATGATGAGTCATATTCTTCAATCATGCAGAAGGAGCCTCAAACTAAAAGAAATACAGAAACATAGGAATAACATTATTCAGATGACCACTAATGATGCACAACACAGATACGTAGCCCAGCCCAGGAGGTCCATTGGCCCAGCCCAGGAGATCCATTGACTCAGCCCAGGTTGTCCACTGGCCCAGCCCAGGAAGTTTAGTAGCCCAGCCCAGGAGGTTCATTGGCCCAGCCCATTAGATTCAGTAGTCCAGCCCAGGAGGTCCATTGGCCCAACCCAGGAGGTCCATGGTCAGGGTGGTTTCCCAGTCTTCTCTTTAGTCACTGATGCTCTATGTGGATATTGTGTACTGTAGTGAAAACAAACCTGAAAGTATATCAGGCCCCCCAGTCTGTAGGCTAAGACTGCCCTGCATCCCACAGCAACATACCACTCAGAAGCAGACTGTAGACAACTGCTTGCTAATAAATCAAATAGGGGATGTGTGTGTGTGTGTGTGTGTGTGTGTGTGTGTGTATGTGTATGTGCAAAGGAGAAACTGTTTGTGTGTCAGTAGAGAGTGAGCGAGTGTGTGTCTGTGTGTACACTTGCTTGTTTGTATGTGAGTGAGAGAGTGAACCAGACAGATCCTTGTAACAAGTCCATGACATTTTTGTAAAAGTAATAATACTGGAGCTGTGTGATATCAAGTGCCATGTACTAAAAACTATTAACACCATGAGAACCTCGAGCACAGAAGGCCAACAGAACGTGACCATGAACAACTGCAGACATCAATGGTAGCAAGCAGAGAGGCTTGAGACCCCTCTAGTGACCATTGCAGATGTACATGACCGCTGGGTATTTTTGGTCCTACAACTGGTGCTGTGAAAATCTCCTTCAGCAGACACTTCCTCCCTATGCTAGACTAGAGAGACTTCCTTCTGATGCTAGCCTGGGGAGACTTCTTCCCAGCGTTAGACTGGATACACTTCCTTCTGACGCTAGCCTGGGGAGACTTCTTCCCAGCGTTAGACTGGATACACTTCCTTCTGACGCTAGCCTGGGGAGACTTCTTCCCAGCGTTAGACTGGAGACACTTCCTTCTGACGCTAGCCTGGGGAGACTTCTTCCCAGCGTTAGACTGGAGACACTTCCTTCTGACGCTAGCCTGGGGAGACTTCTTCCCAGCGTTAGACTGGATACACTTCCTCCCAACGCTAGACTGTAGACATTTCCTTCTGACGCTAGCCTGGGAATAATTCCTTCTGATGCTAACTTGGGAAACTTCCACACAACGCTAGACTGGAAACATTTCCTCCCAACACTAGTCTGGGGCGACTTCCTCCCGACGCTAGCCTGGGGAGACTTCCTCACGAAACTAGCCTGGGGCGCTTGCTACCAATGCTTGCCTGGGGACAAAGCTGGTCTTTCAATAATGAGTTATAGTTTGTGTGTTGGGTTTGGGCCTATGGGGTCTGTTCTGTTTACCCTATAAGTAGCCCTGAAGTGCCAATTATAACACATCTCTACCAAGGCCGTATGTAGCACTCCAGAAATGCTGAGGTCATGATTTACACAGCCCACTGCCTGAAGAGAGCAAAAACTATGCAATATAATCAGTATTAAAATATGTAAGTTGAATACATGATCTCGTGTTGCTCACTTGAATTAATACAATAAATGCCCAAGATAAACATAGAAAAGTAATCACAATAGATAGATATATTACTATAGACTTTCAATTTCAAATGTATCTATTGGCAAGCCACTTTCTGTGTTTCCTCTCTGGACACTAAAAATGATAATCTGATAATGAAATTTTTATGTAATTAATCTGACCCCAAAAATACCAACATTCTTAAAATGTTAACTGTTAACACCCCAGTATTCTGATATTTCACATGACTGTCTATAAAGCACTTTTCCACAAATTCCCAAACTATCTAACCTTTTGATTAAAATATCAAAGCATTTCCTACCAAACAAGATCATTGTCAACACATTCATTTTCTACTGATCTGCCTTGACAATATCTAACTATTTTTGTTTTTCCATTCCTCTCCTGTGTCAGAGTTTGGGTGTATCTTTCCTTTTTCCTCTGAGGTCAGTCAAGAAAGGAAACTCATGGTGAATCAGGGTATTTGTGTAAAGATGAGTATTTCACAAAATGTCATTCTACCGATGTCATTTAGTTGCATACATTTAAGAACATAGGAGCAGGGGGGAGTGGGGAACTGGGGTTGGGGACATGTCCCACCAGTGTTAGAAATAGGTAAATTAGTTCCCAAAACAAAACAATTGCAAAAATTATCAACTGTTTCCCATCCCAGTATCAAACAACCTGCATTGTAAATACACATGGAGTTACAGTAAATTATGGTTAGGAAATCAGCATCACTGTCAACTCAAGCTACGTTTATGAGGCTTAGATATTAGAAAATGAAATGTCAACATGATATAAAAAACATCACCATCAACTCACAGACATCATGTTGATAATCCTAAGGTAATCATGCAGGAAGACAGTGATCTTGAATTCCAGAATTACAAAAAACTTACAAAAACATTTTAAATATGGAAGACATGTCCTCTGTCCTCAGTGGTAGAAACTGGCCGGATCTCTATTGGACAGAAAACTTGCTGTTTATGTGGTTCATACATTCCACATCCTATACAAAAACAATTAATTTACGACCTGTCTCACATACACTAGAGATTAGGCTAGTTTAGGGGGTATTTGTAAAGAGAGAGTGTGTGTGTATGTGTGTGTGGCATTTAGGATCGAAGGGAGAATGGGGTTAAAGCACTGGTTACATCATGAGAAAAGCTCTCACCAGCGAGCCTCTCTGAAAAGCAAAGCTCTAACTCAAACCACATGGGCATAATTGGCTCAACCAACACATACTGCTGGCAGTAAACCATTTTGACACACCAGAATTGAATAAGGCCTAACAGTTGTGTAATTTATGGTGCCATGCACTAGTAAATCTTCAGTCTGCTTTTCTATGTGACAGTATAATTGCAACCATACAGGTTATAGTTCCCCTGCCTAATTAAAAACCAATCTGGGGGAATCAGGCACTGAATAGTTTGGGGTGTCAGATTGGCGGGAAGCATTCCAGATGATCTGCGGTATTAACTTAGCGGATGGGTGGAAGTGAACAGCATGATGAAATATATAACTCCTTCAATCAGATACACAGAGTGGGGCCTGGTCACACTCATAGACACCCGTACTGTCTTCCATTCAGTCTAGCTTATCCACCCTCATAGACAACCATACTGTCTGCCATTCAGTCTAGCTTATCCACCCTCATAGACAACCATACTGTTTCTCAGTCTCTTATCCACACTCATAGACACCCATAATGTCTGCCAGTCTCCTATCCACACTCATAGACACCCATAATGTCTGCCAGTCTCCTATCCACCCTCACAGACACCCATAATGTCTGCCAGTCTCCTATCCACCCTCACAGACACCCATAATGTCTGCCAGTCTCCTATCCACCCTCACAGACACCCATAATGTCTGCCAGTCTCCTATACACCCTCACAGACACCCATAATGTCTGCCAGGCAGTCTCTTATCCACTCTCACAGACACCCATAATGTCTGCCAGGCAGTCTCTTATCCACCCTCACAGACACCCATAATGTCTGCCAGGCAGTCTCTTATCCACCCTCACAGACACCCATAATGTCTGCCAGGCAGTCTCATATCCACACTAATAGACACCCATAATGGCTGCCAGGCAGTCTCTTATCCACACTAATAGACACCCATACTGTCCGTCCTCTTTTGTGGATGATGACTCTGCATCAACACCATATTTTATTTACTGAAACATTCAGTGATGTCAACTCATAATCCATAAAATGGAAAAAATGCTCTACGATTTCTTCAGAACTCAGAGAAGCCAGAATGCATTTAAATATAACATGAATATTGTATCTCACTCATAGGCTAATTCAAGTTAGACTTCTTGTGAGAGTACTTGTGGTCACACGTTTTGTGTGTCTTACCATATATTGGCTTTGTGAGCTGGTAGCCTAAATTAGTTACATGGGATTCAAACAACTAAGAGGTCTTCGCACCACTTTCAGCCATATGCATACATTTTCTTTTGATTACAGATCATTTTTAAGGGGGCCTTTTATTATTCATGGCAGGACATTGGGAGAGGCTATGGAGACAAGAGACAGGTCTGTAGAGGGAGACAGAGGAAAGGCACAGTCAGTCGTCACCAGGGGACTTTTCTAGTCCAGCGTCTGAACTGTTAAACCACTATACCAGGCCTCTGCACAATATATATATTTTATTGAATCTTTGGTTATATAGTTAATTCCACAAAAACTAAGAGAACATAATGACCCATCACAGACCGGGCCAATAAGTATAGAAGAAAATCCAGTGTGAGGGTCTGTCAAAAAAAGACAGACGATACTGACATTTTCTGTTCCATGGATTATCTTTATTGCAGAGAATTCCAGTTGGTTGTCATCTGGTCATACCAGGAACTACATAAGGAATGCAGTAAACACACCCTTCACAACACTCATGTTCAAGTCAGTTTAAGGAATTCAACAAAAAGCATTAACACTGTATCTCCATATGAGAACCATAGAGCTGCGTCTTAGGGACTTTCCTAATGACCAGGGACAAATATGTCTTGCATCTTATACATGGGTTCCAGACACAGTCCTGGTCAGTCACACATATAGAAGTTCACCATTTATAGTACCATTGGTATAAAACAGATCATGGCAGGATGCTGCATATCAAGAGCAGAGGTTCTTAAACCTTTCCTGTGATGTCTCACACTTTTACTGTACCTTTGAACGAGCTCACCGGATACACATATTTAAGGGCTGGTTGATGAGATGCCCAACTCCATCTATTATGCTAGGAATGGATCACATACACGATAACAGCATGGGGGTTCCCGGGAGGGCTGATAACCACTGTGACACAGCGTAATACATGATAACAGCATGGGGCTGTAGTGGCCTGGCAGATTGACATGTAATACAGTAAAACAGGATGAATGAGGCACAGTCAATAGATATCAGCGCACTGTAATACTGCATTAACAGATTCTAATAGCCATACATGGACATATGACCAGGGTTAGCGCTGGATGCCATATTCATGTAACTCTTCATTCCAACTATCCATTATCTGGATTCTGCTTCAGATAGCCACCCAACATGTTTGATTAGCAGGTTTAATTTAGAATGATTACAGCGACATGGGGATCTCTATCAATATTGGAACCATATGATCACATCTCAGAACATCAGTGCTTTTTGGTTGAAACAACAGTGGCCAAACTCTCCCTATTCTCTTGATGTCAGTCAGTCAGTGCTGTATGAGAGTTCTGAGCCCGCTTAGTCGTCTCCATTGTAGTTAGAACACTACATCAACCATCTGACCAATATAGTACAATAAATTCTAAATAGCCAACCATATGGTGTTAATTCCTGTTCCCTGGAACTCAGTGTGCAGGACTTTGCTTCAGTCCAGTGAAGTGTCTCCTGCAAACACACAGTCCCTAGTAGACCCTAACGAAAGACTGACTGGGAAGAATGATAGCTATAGATTTCAGCGCAATTATTACCAGTGAAATCAATATTTCATAGTCTTTTCATACTGTAATGTACAGTGGAATGAACCAGAAGGACAGTCATTTTATATTTCTGTACTGCAAATGGAAGTCCCAGGTATATGACGTCACCAGAGGTCTGATCCCTGGTTGGACCGGGCAAAACCAGGTGTAATCTAGAACCCTCCCAGTTCCAGCCTTCCCGTTTGCAGGGTTAACCTTGAACTTATCGGACCTTTGGCATCTCATCAGTGAGGTCATATATCAATGAATAATGGAGCACAATGTCCCTACCAGCTTTAAGATAAATAAAAGTCTTCATGCAATCAACTGATCAAAAAAAATGCAAACCTAAAATAAAAGAAATTGAAAGAAAAATTATTAGAGCTGCCTGTCCATGTGCATACAAGCAGAGCTAAGGCACAGCAAAGAGACAGGACCATGTTTTCAATCTAAAATGTCCCTTGGCCCTTCATTTCCGTATTCATGTGCGTGTCCAAAAGCTGAGGGATTGAAAATGACAGAGGTCTTACAGGCTAATTACATCCTCCAGTGGCCCCTAACAGCTGCAATGATGTAGCCTTAATGGACATAGTAGAATCCTATAAGGCACTACATTATTTTGCACAATTCACACAAAATAATGGACAGAAGTGCTGAATGATGTCATATGCATTTGTCTGATCTCTGGTGTATTGGTATTGATGGGGGTAGACAGAGCGGTATGGATGTTATTGACGGGAGTTAGACAGAGCGGTATGGATGTTATTGACGGGAGTTAGACAGAGCGGTATGGATGTTATTGACGGGGGGTAGACAGAGCGGTATGGATGTTATTGACGGGGGGTAGACAGAG
>JACXGJ010016175.1:0-12611 GCA_016801105.1 Esox niger
CCGACATGGGAACAATGACTCACAACTGAGGGGAGCAGAGGAGGAACATTTAAACACATACTAATTGGATGATTGGGACCTGGTGTGAACAATGAATGACAAGACAAGACAAATGAATGGAACCGGGATGAGTTCATGGTTGTTGGCAAACTGGAGAATGCGGGAGATGGCGGACCAATCCGTCACCTCACCGTCACATGCCACAACAGAACCGGAAACAATTCCTTAACTTTCTTATCCCTTAACCCTACACTTAATCCTTACCTAAATAAAATAACACAACCCTAAATCCTAACCCCTAATGCCTAAACCTAAAACGAACCAAATTCTAACACAAGCCTCAATTTTGTGTTTTCTCTAAACTGTAGCCAGGACCAAAAAACCTTGGTCCAGGGACTGAACTATAACTCTAGCACACACAAACACAAAATGTAGCTATCTAAATGGGGAAACCAAGTTTGATATCCTATTACAAAAGAAATACTTCTACTCATCCTAATCCCAAACCTTGATCTCAACTTTAATAAGCTTAACATTAACTTAATTAAGGCTAACAGGGCTAAACTTAACCCAGCCCTGATGCCTGATTTATTGGTCAACTTTTTCAGATTTAACCAGAGTTTGGGAATATTTTTGTCATTTTTATATAGTTAAGTCTGACACACAAACATACCAAAGCTGTCATGCTCAAATTGCACCAAAAGCTCAAATTAATCTAAATCATAATTAATTCTGTGAAAGTTATGACTAGAATTGACAGATATCGACAAGAAATTCCACCCTCTCTGCTCTACATACCTGCCATCATGGAGGTAGAGTGGGGGAGGTTGACCAGGCAGCTGGGTTACCGGGCTCTGCTGGGCCCCTGCCGGACTGAGCTGGGTGGCTACTCCAGGAGAAGGCTGGGAGGTTGTTGTGGGTAAATGGGCTTGCTGGGCTGCTATTTGGACAGACTGGCCTGTTGGTGTTCCTGGCCCTGATTGGGTGGTGGTTGTCTGGCCCAATAGTGCTGGTGCTTGACCTAGCTGGGATGTTCCTTGTCTGGGCTGGGTGCCAACGGTGCTGGGCTGGGCCTGAGGGCTGGGTTTCGGGGTCATGGGACTCTGCTTCTCCGAGCTTGGCCCTGAATGAGGATCTGATATGAAAAAAATATTTAATTATAATAATGGATAGGTTTTTTAGCAACAGTTCACTAGAATTAACATTTGGTGCCTCAAACAACAGGAGCAAGAGAAATTGTGAACTCATTGAAAAATGTACATTTGATAATAAATATCTCAAGTGTCACTAGTTCCCAGAGATGTTCTTGCTCTGTCTCTACATTTTCTTGGGTTGGGAGGTTGTCCTTACTAGTCAACCTATGACGGTACAATAAGAGAATTGATACGTTTCTGCTTGCTACTCCAGATTAAGGGTATTTGTAGTAAAGATTTGTGATAGACTAGCGTCATATTCAGCTGGTATACTTGTACATCCTGCAGCCTGATGCGACAGAAAGGGTATTTGATAAGTTTGGCCAGAATCCATGGTTTCTTACTCCCTTCCATTCTTCACTTAAAGTTGCTACATGTACATGTCTACGTCCGGAACCTCACTGCTGCTATGGCAACATTTCAGTTGCACATGCTACCTTCAATTTGCCTTCATTGTAAATTTAGAATCATCTTGTATACTTGCAATTGCCTTCATTACACATCTATACATCCCACTTGAAACATACATTATACTTAATACTTGTAAATGTCAGACCTCTAGTTAGATGCTAGCTGCATTTTCTTGTACTGTACTAGTACAAGAAATGTTCTTGTACTGTACTACAGTACTTCAATGACAATAAAGTTGAATCTAACCTAATCTAAAGGGAGTTAAAAGATTAACCTATAAATTCCAATTTATGACAATCAGTTAATGTTTAACAAATGTAAGTGTTAACATAACACTTTAAAACATGCAAAAAGGGCAGCAACTGAAATGTGCTCCATTCGAAGGAGCAATTATTGGCACTGCAATTTCTGATCATTCCATATCTTTTGAGCTTACTTACCCTCACTGTTATCCCTCTCTCTCCACCCATTACATTTGAGTAATTTAGCAGAATATCCTATCCAGAGCTGCTAACCAAAGAATATAAGGGTAGGTGCTTTCCTAAAGGGCAAATACCCTCTTCAACTTTCCACCTCAGAGCTACCAACCAGGAACCTTTTGGTTAAACCAACCACTAAGCTATTGGCCATCCCACTTGGCTCTATGTCCACTGTTTCCCTATGTCTCTCTCCCTTCCTTTCTGTCACTCACCCTTCTTTCCTCCACAGTATTCATCCCTCTCCTCTGTCTCTCATTTCTTCTGACTAACCTTCTTCCGGTATGATGTGCAGGGTGACTGTGAGTCCAGCGTCCTTGATAAGTTTGACGATGTCGGCATGGGGCATGCTGATAATGGACTGCCCATTGACAGCCAGAATCCGGTCTCCTACTTTCAGACGGCCACAGCGGTCCGCCGGGCTGCCTTCGATGATTCGTCCAATTTTGTGTGGCACAGCTAATAGGGGGTAGGTTATGATTGAAGGACTTGCTCAAGTGTCATGTGATAGATCAAACCAAATTGTGAATTAAATAAGTCATGTTTGCACCCATATAGTTTGCTGCTCAGGGGTTTACTAAGACACAAAATGAGAGAAAGATGCTCTTCGAAACATTGTCTTGTGTTGAGTAACTGTGTGAGCCTTTGAAAGAACATGCGTTCCACCATCACCCCTAGATTTTAAAATGTTGGAAGGGTCTGTATAACAATTCAGCCCACTCAAATCATAGTGGTTATGGCTTAGAGTAGTTCTATAAATTTAGTAAAGTATACACTATAATTGTCTGCTCTCTAAACTACCAATTTACCATAAAGATATGGTTGTTGGTTGGTTGGTTAACCCATCTTATTCTTCTCTAGAAAACAATCAGTGTGAGACAAAACAGAGTTGTTTGAATAGTATACCTCTTGCATTTTTTTTAATGTGTATTCTGTTATAGGGGTTGCATGACTCACTGATGATGGTTGAGTTCTCCGGTCGGTTCAACGAACTAATGATGACAAAGCCAAAGCCCTCATTCTCCTTGCGGTGGATGACAACATCACTGGTATGCAGCGGGACTGCACCCTCTTGGAGAGAGGTGGTGGATGGCTGCGGGCCATTGCTGGGATTTACTGTACTGATAGCAGAGGCAGCATCACTGCGTGGGGAGCTGTGCTGCGTGGACACAGAACCAGGACTACGGCCGTTTACCCCTAACACTTCACCTAGAGTAAAAGGAAGTGAGAGAGTAGTTGGTAACATTACGTTTTCTATATTCCTTTCTCTGAGGAGATGGATTTTCCTCCAGTTCGTTGTGAAGTGTGTATGCTAGGTAAATTGTGTTACTAGTAGTGGATTGTATAGTGTAAAAGTGACTATTGTCTATGTTGTAGTATATACTACTCACTAGGAAAGTGGACTCGTCTTCGGACTGTCAGGCTGACCTGTCCGTTACGAGCCGCGGCATGCATAAGGTCAATCACGTATCTATGTGGTTTACCGGCAACCACCATCTTATCAACGGAGATGAGCTCGTCACCAGGTTGAAGTCGTCCGTCACGCTCTGCAGGAGTGTTCTCAATAATCGCACCAATCACGATCTGTTCAACAAATTTGTATATTAGCATCATACATATCAGCACTGCGGTGAAGTTAGCTTTATATTCAAGATTCTAACTTTGAATGTCAATATCTGATCAACTAAACCTACCAGAAAGACAGCACCTACAGATTCAGAATCTACTGGCGACAGTGAACAAGCAACACTCCTAGTTATTTCGGTTTTATATTAATCTTTCAGTCAAATGTGAAAACTGCTTTTCTATGATGTGAGGGTTTAGACATAGTCTTAAAAGTGCACCATTCTCTAGTCATGTTGTTGGAAAACATCAGTTGTTTATGTAAATGTCAATAGTTTGTATCAAAATGACCAACGAATGTAGCTTAAGGGACAACTGCTCTACCATTAACATCCTTCTGTTTCCCAATATTTCAATTTAGGACATTATTAATAGTCTATAAAGAATGTTTCAATCAAAAATGCTCAATACCTTGTACCCAATAATGGAAATAATGGAAATAAACTACTGATCTTCAGGGAGAGCTGCTCTACCATCAACATCTGCTGGTTTTACAATTTATATTGTGACTGTCATTTCTTGTGGAATTTCGATGTACGCGTCCGTGCAGGCGTTTTGGGTCAGGATAGACACATTTGCTGGCTACAACATTTTGTGAGAGTAACAACATTTATACATTTTATATAGTTATACATGTAAGTACAGTTATACAGTATTGCAACTATTTCTGGTACATTTCACGATTCTCTCGTCTTTTCCCTAGGTGGAAAAGTTAGTTATCGTAACCTTTATTGATAGTTACTGTATCAAATAAAAGGAAAAAATTCACAGATAAAAGGAAAAAATATGTTATGCCATGAAATGAAATGGCTTTGGCAGACTTGTTATCTATTGCTCAATTCTTATGAGTATTCCAGTTAGTTATTAGATATTGGTAAAGCGTTTTACTGGCTAATATGCTGTTGAAATGGCCAGTGGCAAAGTAGGGTATTTTGTTATGAGATGTTAGATTTTTCCTTTCCATGTGACTGTTTGAACCAATGGATTAGTATAAAGAAATGTACTAGTATTTTTTTCTGATATTAGAAAACACAATTTTGCAGTATTAAGGATATCAATCAATCAATCAAATTTATTTTATAAAGCCCTTTTTACATCAGCAGTTGTCACAAAGTGCTTTCACAAAACACCCAGCCTTAAACCCCAGGGGGATATGGCTACATTCTAATTTTAATTACAGAAGAAAGGCATAAAACATCTGCATGTAACAACAGAAAGAAATTGTAATGACATTTGTAGACCAAAAGTGAGAAAAGATAAGACTGACTGCATCCAAATAATTAAATAATCAAATGTAAACTATAACTAGGATTTGGCATCTTGTGCACAAATCCTCTAAAATAACTGAAATATTGATTTGTTGGTTTATTAAATAGTTTTTTGAGTGATTGATAAGGCCACCGACTGACGCTTGCGAAATAGTAGGTTAGAGATGTGGACTATGGACACATGAAATTCAGCATTCGGATTTATTCAGGATAGACAAAAACTTTGCAGGCAATGTTCTAGTATGCCTAAAATCAAACTGTTTATGGTGATATTTAGACTCCAGCATTTTCGAAGTACGAATCAATGCATGTTTTTGGGTCAGGATAGACAAAAAGTTTATTGGTTACAACATTCAGTAGCTACATTATACTTAGCTTGAAATAGAACTGTTTACGGTTAGTTAGCAACTATTTTGGGTGGATTTTCGAAGTATGCATCCATGGATGCTTTTTGGGGGATATAGGCTGGATCGCAATCCCTTGGCCAGCATAAAAGTAGGGGTTTCCACGATTCTCTAGTCTTTTCACTTGACGAAAAAGTCAGATATCATAACCAAAATTGATAGAGCAATGTCATTCACAAATGATAGAAAAAAATACATTTTTGTGCTATGAAATGAACTAGCTTTGACATTATAAAGTTGAACTTCAGTCTCGCTAGCAACTGCTCAATTTATCTGACTTTTACAATTAGTAAGTTACTAGATACTAATACAGTTTGTATTTGATTGTGTACAGAAATGAGAGGCTAAGGGCATTTAGGCACATTCCACAGCAGCTTGTTTTTACAGGAGTAAAAATATTTCCCCTGTTCAGCACAAACCAGGAAATGATTTCATGTAGGCTATATCAGTTTAAAAAAAAAAGAAATGTTCAACATTATGCAATTTGTAATGATACATGATGTCAAATGAAATAAATAATACAGTGATTTGGTAAAATAAAGAATTACAATTTTTCCTTCCCTCATTTGAAATCCAATTTTGCTTCCTGGGTGAGGCCAGTTCAAATTATATAAAAATATTCTAATTTAATAGGAATTCAAGAGCGGTTTTAATATTGATGATGACAATATGAATACAACCTTGGATATGTGAGTATGCAAGCAAAAGATGTGTTTAATGAGGTTGAGTGTTAGTTTGGTATGTGTTGTGATGCTGTGTGTAAATTGATGTGTGTTGTCCAGCCCGTCCCATACGAGCCTTGTCACGGGCGTCCGGACTCACAGCCTGCACGGCCTCGTCTCCCCCCAGGATTCGGAAGCCAAACCCAGTCTTCTCCCTCAAAAGATGCACCTCCACCTCCAGGTACTCTGGACCTGACAGTGTGTGGGAAGAGAGAGGGGTAGAGGAAAGGATGTTGGGTGGAGAAAAAGTAAAGGAGAGTAGAGGCAGAGAGGGAAAGAGTTAATGGATAACACGGATGGATGAACAGGAGAGGGAGGGGAGATGAATGCAGATAGTTAGATAAAACGGGTATGTGAATAGAAAGAACAGGTAGAAATGTGTGAAAGGGGAGGCAAAATGTGCTAAAATGTATTTAAGAGAAATAGCCCACATGAATACAAACTATAATGGCCAGGACATAAGCACTAATATGTTATCTATCAGGATTGACAAATTACTTTATTTGCTGTAAATTTGCTCAAAGATAATCAAAACTTCTAAATATATAGGAATGTTGCAGCCTCAAACAGGAAAAATAATAGAGCCCATCATCCAAACATTTACAGATATCCCTGCCTTACAATGTGCAACTGTATACTCACGCCGGCTCTCATAGATGGCCCTTGACTTCTCATAGAGGTCGTAAGGGTCGGGCTTGTTGAGGTCAAAACCCTCTGTGGAGTCAGGGACTGAGGTACGGTGCTGTGGCTGGGTAGGAAACGACGTGCCCGGGAGAAGGACTGGGGCTGACAGGCTAGTTTGGGGACTATCATGGGGTTCCCATTGTTCTGGTAGCTTAAGTAACAGCATCAGGAAGAGAGGGATGAAAAGGTGTGGGGGATAAAGTAGGACTTATGAATTTACAAAGTTCTAAACCATTACAGTAATCAAATTCAGTCAGGTTCGCTTAGTTGTGTAAGCATTTAAAGATTACAGCTGAAATGCAGTGTAGTGTACCAATCAAATCTCTATGGGTTTTATATTTATGGATGTTTATTAAAGTGTATTTGCCATAAATTAACCATACTGTTAGGTCTGGAAATATTTGAAAAAATTTCATAATTTGGGCTTTGTACATGAGCACAATAGATTTGAAATAAAAGAACAGAGATGCATTTGAAGTGCAGACTTTCAGCTTTCATTCAAGGGGTTGAACAAAAGTATTACATAAACATGAATGAATTGCAAGCATTTTCATACACAGTCCTCTTATTTCAGGGAATCAAATGTAATTGGACACATGAACACAACCATATAAATGTATGCATTTTTTATATTTTGTCGAGAATCTTTTGCAGGCTGTTGTGGCAATTTCTTAACTAATATACATTGGAGACATGAATGCTCATCTATTGCCTGGTATGTAACTCTTGTCTTTGGGTGTGACACACATCTGTATAATGTCAGAGGATCATTGGGTACTCTGACCATCTGGTCAACTGATTAAACCAATAAGGGTATCTGTCCTTTGTTCCTTTGTAATGTGGTTGTTGGGGGAAGGTAGGGGCAACTGGCCCTTTTGGTAAACACAACAGTAAACATTACGGCAGGAAGGATATGGTGGGGGGACAACCTGCCCTTTGGGTAAAACCTGTGTGACATAAGACAGCTGGGTAGCATCTTACCACACCCCTTTTAACTGTAATAAAACTGACTGTTCATGTATTTTCCTTTAGAGGCTCCTTGAATGAATATTCTCTAAGCGTTTGACATGTCTCTCTATTTGCAAATTAACTGTTAATTGTGCCAAGAGAATTTTGGCTCTGTTCTTACTCCTTTAAGAGTAAGGGCTGATGAGCGAAAAGGGCTGACGAGCTTATATTCGCATGCTGGGCACATTAATCGAAGTACCAGGGTGACGGATGGTGGCTTGACAGCCCCATGGTGATCGCTCTGGATCTGGCGTTTTTGCCACGCTTAGGTTTGCTGGGTTTTAATATAGGTAAGTGCGACAGTAAATCTTTGCCGGTCTCTTGCATTTACGATGGACCGGCAAAAATTCTGTTTGATGTGTATGGTGTCTGAACATGTGAACAATTGTATCTTTGGGAGTTATTAGGTTTTCCGGTAAATGGCGTTTTCATTCAGTGACGGATGTATGGCCTACTGGGCAGACTGGAGGAATATGGCCAAGGTAAGGTATGGGAGTTGCAGAAGGTATATTGTGAAGTGGTTTGGAGAGCGTAGGCTACGGTATGTAGAAAGTGGTGACTAATGGCAGTTTTAGAAAAGTTTGTATGGGGTTTCTTGATCTCTGTGTTGTAGTTCTTTTCGCTCAGTTTGGATGGATCGTCCCTCTGACCACCCCCACCCTCCTGCGGTGTTCCGCCAGGCAGATCGCTGGGACTCCTTGGAGTTTTACATCGTCCCACATTGCCCGGTGACACAGCATCGCTGTAGAACATTTCCCTACAATCTACGCAGACAGCCCTCTGGTGACCGAGATAGCCCCCGACATGTTTTGCTCAACGTTGGATGTGTTGAGAAGGTCTACGCGGGTCAAGAAATGACTCGTAAAGAGGGGAGACAAACACCAGATACAGTGGGGCAAAAAAGTATTTAGTCAGCCATCAATCGTGCAAGTTTTCCCACTTAAAAAGAGGCCTGTAATTTTCATCATAGGCACACTTCAACTATGAGAGACAAAATGAGAAAAGAAAATCACATTGTAGGATTTTTCATGACTTTATTGGTAAATTATGGCAGAATATAAGTATTTGGTCAATAACAAAAGTTCATCTCAATACTTTGTTATATACCCTTTGTTGGCAGAGGTCA
This sequence comes from Esox niger, assembly GCA_016801105.1. Taxonomy (NCBI): domain Eukaryota; kingdom Metazoa; phylum Chordata; class Actinopteri; order Esociformes; family Esocidae; genus Esox; species Esox niger. Next base: position 8,916 of record JACXGJ010016175.1, read on the forward strand.
AACGTTTTCTGTAAGTCTTCACAAGGTTTTCACACACTGTTGCTGGCATTTTGGCCCATTCCTCCATGCCGATCTCTAGAGCAGTGATGTTTTGGGGCTGATGCTGGGCAACACGGACTTTCAACTCCCTCCAAAGATTTTCTATGCGGTTGAGATCTGATGACTGGCTAGGCCACTCCAGGACCTTGAAATGGTCACTTCGTTGCCCGGGGGGTGTGTTTGGGATCATTGTCATGCTGAAAGACCCAGCCATGTTTCATCTTCAATGCCCTCGCTGATGGAAGAAGGTTTTCACTCAAAATCTCACGATACATTGCCCCCATACTTTCTTTCCTTTACACGGATCAGTCGTCCTGGTCCCTTTGCAGAAAAACAGCCACAAAGTATCATGTTTCCACCCAAATTCTTCACAGTAGGTACGGTGTTCTTTGGACGCAACTCAGCATTCTTTCTCCTCCAAACACGACGAGTTGAGTTTTTACCAAAAAATTCTGTTTTGGATTCATCTGACCATATGACATTCTCCCAATCCTCTTCTGGATCATCCAAATGCTCTCTAGCAAACCTAGCAGGGGGACACGTCTGGCACTTCAGGATTTGAGTCCCTGGTGTTACTAATGGTAGCATTTGTTACTTTGGTCCCAGCTCTCTGCAGGTCATTCACTTGGACCCCCCTCCGTGTGGTTCTGGGATTTTTGCTCACCGTTCTTGTGATCATTTTGACCCCATGGGGTGAGATCTTGGGTGGAGCCCCGAATCGAGGGAGATTATCAGTGGTCTTGTACATATGTCTTCCATTTTCTTCTAATTGCTCCCACAGTTGATATCTTCATACCAAGCTGCTTACCTATTGTAGATTCAGTCTTCCCAGCCTGGTGCAGGTCTACAATTTAGTTTTTGGTGTCCTTTGACAGCTCTTTGGTCTTGGCCATGATGGAGTTTGGAGTGTGACTGTTTGAGGTTGTGGACAAGTGTCTTTCATAGTGATAACAAGTTCAAGGTGCCATTAATACAGGTAACAAGTGGAGGTCAGAGGAGCCTCTTAAAGAAGTTACAGGTCTGTGAGAGCCAGAAATATTGCTTGTTTGTAGGTGACCAACTACTTATTTTACCGAGGAATTTACCCAAAAAAATCTTTAAAAATCCTACAATGTGATTCTCTGGATTTTCACTTCTCATTTTGTCTCTCATAGTTGAAGTGTACATATGATGACAATTACAGGCCTCGCTCATCTTTTTAAGTTGGAGAATTTGCACAATTGGTGGCTGACTAAATACTTTTTTGCCCCAAAGAAGACTACAGACCCGTGGTTGAGTGAGAGAGTATGCTAACTGCTACGTTTTAACTTTATGAAGCTACCACTAGACATTCGACTGGACATTGGGTTTGGGAAGATACCTGTGGAAATCAAGACGATGACCGTTTATGTAGTGTTCCCGCAAGAATAGAGACAGTTCTGGCTGTGTGACCCAGCGGGAACAGGCAGGAACGCTAACCACCTGAGGGAGGGGTGCTGACGGTCAGAGGAGACGGACCAGAGAGCATCAACCAGTGAGATCATTCCTTAACACAACCCTGTTTTTTTTCTCAGACGTATTTGGAGAATACAGGATTTATACCTTTTCATAGGGTTTGGTAAGTAAGGTGGTTGGTTTTGGTTTGTGTAGTTTGGTGGATTTGTAGAAGTGGATAGTTGGTATTGAGATAGTACTGTTTGCAGGAGTAACTGATATCGTATTTCAATTTAGTGAAGAAGAGGTTGGTGCTGTTCCGTGTCCTAATAGCACTAGTAAAACTCCCATACAGTCAACCTATTGTGGGGCGATTTGTGCAGGATTTTGAACAGCTCTCTATTGGTGGAATTGGTTTCTGTGATAATATCTGCGAGAAAAATGTCTCGTTGTTTATCAACAATAGGGGAATTGAGCCCCTATGTCTCCTCGTACGTCCTGTATTGCAGGTAGGGGAGATTTGGTCCTGTGGGCTAGCGGTGAATTTCCAACCACGTAGAAAGAAAACTAATGGCTTAGGGGCTATAGCTCTTGAACGTGTGGTGGGGTATAACTCAACATGCTATGCTCAGAGGACCTTCACACAGATCAGCTCTCACAGACCTGTTGCATTGTGGGACTGTTGACGGGCTGTACGCTGCTTGCAGTTACCTACCCGAAGCTAAGTACCATTATTATGCCTTTTCAATGCACATGTTGTAGCATTTTCACGAAGGAGAACTGTCGTCTTCAGTTAAAGATAGCAGAGTTAGAGGCTCGGCTTCAGACGCAAATGTTAGGCAAGAATTATGTTAGTGTAGGAATGGGAAAAACTGCGTCTGTGCCACCAGGAAGAAGCGATGGTGTTGTTAGCCCCCCGGCACAGCTCCCGCAGCCGGGCAAGAACTTTCTCTTGGTCACTGGGAAGAAATGCCATCGACAAGTTAAACCTGGGTCGCTGCTAGAGCCGACTGAGATTTTCAACAGGTTTTCCCCACTGGAGTCAGAGTCAAGACCCGAGCCGTCTTCGGAGGGGAATGATCGACAGGCATTTTCTACCGGTGGCCCGGAAAAACTGAAAACTTTAGTTATTGGTGACTCCATTACCCGTAGTATTAGACTAAATAATCAGCCGGCGATCGTACACTGTTTACCGGGGGGCAGAGCCACCGACGTAGCCGCAAATCTGGGGTTGGTGCTAGCAAAGTCTAAAACTGGCAAGTGTAGAGAGTACAGAGATATTGTTATTCACGTTGGCACCAACGACGTTAGTATGAAACAGTCAGAGGTTACGAAGCAGAACATAGAATCAGCGTGTAAATTAGCTAGAAAGATGTGTCGGCATCGAGTAATTGTCTCTGGCCCCCTCCCAGCTAGGGGTAGTGACGAGCTCTACACCAAAGGCAATTGCAGTAAATGAATTGATCTCTGATCATAAACTTGATGTTATTGGATTATTTGAAACATGGCTGAAGCCTGATGAATTTACTGCCCTAAATGAGGCCTCTCCCCCTGGCTATATTAGTAATCATATCCCCCGTGAATCCCGAAAAGGAGGGGGTGTTGCTAACATATACGACAGTAAATATAAATTTACTCTTAAACACATCACTGGCTTTCATTCTTTTGAAGTCTTGCTCATGAAAGTTAACCAGGCTGATAAATCGTTTTACATAGCCACTATTTACAGGCCGCCCGGGCCATATACAATGTTCCTCGATGAGTTTCCAGAATTCTTGTCTATCCTTGTAGTTATGGCAGATAGTATACTAATTTTTGGCGATTTCAATATCCATATGGAAAAGTAAACGACCCTCTTCAAAAAGCCTTTGAAGCGATATTTGACTCAATGGGTTTTATCCAACATGTCTCAGGTCCAACGCACAGCCACAATCATACCTTCGATTTAGTCCTGTCAAGAGAAATCGATATTTCAGATCTAATAATTTCCCCTGTAAATCCTGGAATGTCAGATCACTGTCTTATTACATTTACCCTAAAAACAAGAAGTCCACTCGCTCCGCAAAAAATGAGTTTCAAAAGCCGCACTATAAATTCTCGAACTACAAATACTTGATATTCTTCCAAGCTCGCTCATCATTGACAAAGAAAATAAATTTGCCAACGATCTAATCCAGGATCTGAACTCAACACTGCGAAATACTTTAGATGTGGTTGCACCACTTAAAACAAAAGAGCTACGGA
>JACXGJ010016176.1:0-12705 GCA_016801105.1 Esox niger
TCAGTACAGCCCTACGATAGAGCACCTTACTGTTACTTCAGTACAGCCCTACGATAGAGCACCTTACTGTTACTACATTACAGCCCTACGATAGAGATACTTACTGTTACTTCAGTACAGCCCTGCGATAGAGCACCTTACTGTTACTACAGTAGAGTCCTACGACAGAGCGCACTTGCGCACACCCATGCTCGCACACATGCATGCACGCACGCACGCATGCACATCTGGAAATAATCTGTGCTTGTAGAAACCGTGAAGCAATCGAGATGTGTTTGTAGAAAGCAACCAAAGGCCACCAGGGAACATTTATGTTGACGAAGTGATGTTCTTTAGAAACACACCCACACATACACACTTTCCTAGATGCAGTGATTATGTAGACTTTTTACAGGGGTTCCCAACCTATGGGGCTCACTCCTACAGGGGGCCACTCAGCTCTCTGGATGACCCAGGGCTTTATATGATTCAAGGAGTTCAAAATAATGAATTACATTCATTGTTTTAATCTTATTGCTATAGTAGGCCATGTTATAAAAAACTTCAAGGAGTTCTCCTTAATCTGCTCCCACCTTGTGGAAGTTAGCTGAATTACAGTTCGCAAAGCAACTCTGGACTTACTACAGACATTCTCTGATATCACAATGCAAAAATTCCCCTTTAATATAAACATACTAAATATGATCTTACTCATTAACTATCCCACCGATATATAGATTTTTAGCAACATTTCTTGAGCGTAAAACCAGGGGCCCGGGTGGAAGATGGACACCCATGGTCTATGAGTCTCTGGTTCCCTATCAACAGATCTTGAGGTCCTCCACCTGGGGATTGGGCCTTTCCCATGTCCTGTGGAGGACTCTTACAAGATCACTCATCAAGGTATATAAGGGCAAAATCCTGTTTCAGCTAAATCAGGTCATTCGTTACTCATGATTTACTGTGTCTAAGACGCAGTGACACATGCATCCCTCCCAACAGAGGACCCCTTGACCAACTGACAACAGACGGTCAGCAGCAACAAGAGGACTGCTCTCTAAACAGGACAGACTGACAGGGAGCTCTTTGTCCGGGAAGTTAGTCTGTCAGCCGATCTCTCCCGCCCACACTAACTGGAGACAACCCTTAAACACTTCAACGCCAGCCAGACACAGAAGCACGCATACGTGCACGCGCAAAACACTCCATTGCAATCTACAAATCAAAGTGACTTTGTTAGAATGGTTGTAATGTGCTCCAAAACATAAGACAACCTGCTCCGCAAGGCTGCTCATTAATAAAGACATGCAACACAGCCCCTGCAGGACTCAATCTGAAGGCCACAGCCAATCAGCTGTTCACCTGCACTGCTTCCCGGGGCTGCTGGGACGCGACCAGGTATTTCCTTACCTCGTCGGTAATGTTGCCATCATGTTCAGAGTGGAGTTCAGAGAAGGGCTTGTTCATTCAGAGTAACAGGGCTGGAGGGTGAACGAAGCTTCCTGCACAGACATTCATTTCCTGCCTGTGTGTGTGTGTGTGTGTGTGTGTGTGTGTGTGTGTGTGTGTGTGTGTGTCGCACAGCACGACAATGGCTGGAAGTCTGAAACACACAGAGGACAGAGGCTGCCAAGTCGAGCTGGAGGTTACCAGAGGGCATCTCAGCTGCCTCGTGTTAGGCAGGTATGTCAAAACAAGTGAAGCTGGCCATCATGATGCAGATAAATCATAAATAAATCAACCAAGGACATATCCGAGACATTTGGCAAGTCAATATCAACAATTTGGCAAATTAAGAGGAACAAAAGGTCTGGTTAGCTATGCAATGGAAAATGTCTAGGTACACCAAAGAAAGAGGAGTAGTAGGATGTGTTCTGATGTGTAGAGAAACATCTTGTTTGCGTAAATCCAACCAATGCCTGAACACCCTCTGGATGGGATCTTAATCACCATATCTGAGTCTGGTCCATGTGTTTCATTTGCTGAATAGAGGCAAAAATGACCCAAAACAAACAGGAACGGAGCATACCCAGTACAGGCCTGGCAGAGCATCACCAGGGAAGATACCCAGTACAGGCCTGGTAGAGCATCACCAGGGAACATACCCAGTACAGGCCTGGCAGAGCATCACCAGGGAAGATACCCAGTACAGGCCTGGTAGAGCATCACCAGGGAACATACCCAGTACAGGCCTGGCAGAGCATCACCAGGGAAGATACCCAGTACAGGCCTGGTAGAGCATCACCAGGGAGCATACCCAGTACAGGCCTGGCAGAGCATCACCAGGGAAGATACCCAGTACAGGCCTGGTAGAGCATCACCAGGGGACATACCCAGTACAGGCCTGGCAGAGCATCCAAACTACTGCCGTATCCAGAAGCCAAAACACATCACTGTTCAAATACTTCTCAAACTCCTATTCACTCACCTAATCGAAACATGACCATCCAACGCAAGATCCTTTCACATTCTCCTGTTCATTAGTTAACATATGTACATAATGAAAACGTGTCATGTGACATCACTACAGGTCAAGGGTCATGGTTTGTCCGTCCCCTCATTCTGCCTGCTTGACACATTCTCTCTGTCTCTCCTACGTCCCCCTCATCCCGCCCCCCTCATCCACCTTGAAGTACCTGCCAGCCTTACTGTACTGACCTCACAAAGAACCCATTCTCACACCCACATACACACCCCAGTGTAATCTATCCCAGCATACACTTCACCTAGACTGCTCCCACTGAACGAACAAGAATCGTTTTTTACACCTAGATTTACAGATTCATAATTGGTTAAATAAGCATTTTTTTACCTTACTTAACTTCACTATGTTCTACATAGATTTGCATGACTGAATAAACATACTTTTTATTTAGTTCTACATAAACTAGCATGACTGAATAAACATACTTTTTACTTAGTTCTACATAGACTAGCATGACTGCAACTTTGGAACCAACCTCACATGACATCCTGTCACTCCCAAACCTACAGGCCAACACCGACAACTAGCTATCAAGTTATCAACAAACTTAAAATAATCCTAAATAAACATTAGAGCAACCTCCAAGGATGTTGATTATACTTCTGCCTGGTTAATAACAGAGACAAGGGAAAACACGGCTGCAGTACCAAAAGCACAGCCACCCTAACGCATTTGCAGTGCACTACTTTTTGACCAAAGCCTGTGGTAGAAGGGCACTATAAAGAGAAAAGGGCACAACTTGAGCCTGATTAAGTAAAGGTCCCTATGAGGTCAGAGTATAAATGGCACACCACCCTGAACGTAATGTCCGCTTCGAGTTTCCAGACTCTTATACAGTAGCATGTATTCTGTTGTCTTTAACAGTCCAGTTAATGAACTGGGCTTGTTTTACATGATATGCTGACACAGTCTAGTCTGAAAACAAAGAAGTGGCTTCGGAAAGTATTCAGACCCTTTCCTTTCCCCACAGTTTGTCGTGTTATAGAGTGAATTTGTAAGTAATTTAATGCTTTAATGTTTTGCCATCAATTTGCAAACAAAACCAATTTAAACATGTATTAATTCAGAGGCTTTATTCAGTACTTTGTAGAAGCACTTTTGACAGCAATCACAACTTTGAGTCTTGATGGCACACATCTACCAGCTTTGGGTCTTGATGGTACATCTTTACCAGCTTTGCACACCAAGATTTGAGCTTTGTACTTTGGTTTGTTGTTGTGCTGAAAGATGCATTTTTTGTCTATTCTTATGGACATTGACATGAAATACAGTTTTTTTTTATCAATTGTGAATTCAGAAACATGTCCTCCATTGACTGGGAGAGCTATTAGTTTAAGAAATCTGAACATTTTGAGGTATGAACGTGCCTCTGCCTGCTTCATCAGTGTTGAACCAAAACCCTCAAAAGATGTGTACACACTGCACCTTAGCCCGTGGCTAAGGGTCTCTTAAGCCCGTGGCTAAGGGTCTCTTAAGCCCGTGGCTAAGCAAGTGTTCACATATTTTGAAATGGGCTAGCACAACCCTTAGCCTGGGGCTAGCACAACCCTTAGCCTGGGGCTAGCACAACCCTTAGCCTGGGGCTAGCACAACCCTTAGCCTGGGGCTAGCTGGCTCTGCTCTGGAGCAACTCTTCAGTGCTAGACCCAGAAACACGGTGACAAAATAACCTGTGGTACCACAATGGTATTGTGTCGTGTTTGTCCGTTAGCCCAGGGCTTACCAAGGGTTAAACATTAGCCCGAGGTTAACAAACTCTTGTGTGAACACAAGCTAAGCTAACCCGGGGCCAGTCTTAGCCTGTGGCTAAGATAGCCCAGGGCTTAGCACAATACAGTGCAAAAAGGTCAAAAAAGGCTGGCAAGTTCCGGAAACTTCCAGGGGCAGCCAGAAGCGCTAGCCCCACCCCCACCCAGCTGTAGCTCATCAGGAGAATGTCAACGGACGGATAAAAATACTACTGGTGAGCAAGCAATGGGGAATAGCTGGAAAAGAAGGCAAGAAAGAAGGCCACGCGTTGGGAGAAGTACCAGGAGCTGGAGGGGAAGAAGTGGCAGAACTGATGGCAGAGACAGGGCGTCCCCAAACTATGCGCCTCTCCCAGCTGCTTGTCCCCAGGACCCAGGGGGAGAGTGACAGGTTGGGGAAGACATACCCTCCAAACCGCTACCGGGAGGTTGCTACGGAGACGCCGCTGCCTCCCTGTCACTGCGGTTTGTTTTCTGTCACAGATTACTTCCTCACAGTTCTTTTATTGATGGAAACGTCCACCAGGGCCCAGAACACATGCTCTGTGTCCGTTTGCTTTGTTTCTCCCTGTTTGAATATTATTCTCTGTCTCTTTAAGAGCTAATGACTTGGAAGAGACACTGAAGTGTGTACAGGACTAAATCATGATCCCAGCCACACACGTCCATCTTGTCCTTCATGTTCCCAATTCCCTAAACCTAAAGCCAACCCTAACCTCAATACCGTTTATGCCTAAACCTAATCCAGGCCTAACCCTAAACCATAAAGTAATACTAATGCCCAAATGTATGTTTTTCCCGAAACCTAACCACTAAGAAATCAATTTTTTTCGGAGTGGGGACTTGCCAAAAACCCTGGGGGAACCAAAGTTTTACGTTTTACAATCTTTGTGGAGACATCAGGTCATGTACACACAGACCTGGATCACACAAACGTGCACACGCACGCCACACACCCACTTCCAATCATTCAAAGTCATGAGCAGAATCCAGTAGAACACAGAAAAGGTTTTCCCACGGAACTGACTACACATTCTCCAAGACAAATCATTACTCTGGAGACAGACAGAAAGAGAGAGAAGAAAATCGAGTGAAACAGAAACAGAAAGACCAAGAGAGAAAGAAAATGAATACACCAGAATATTCCAGTCTATGGCAATATTTCATTCTACAGAATATTCCAGTCTGTAGTCCAGTTTACAGTATATTAAAGCAATCAATAAGATATTATCAACCAGGCTACAAACGCAATTAGAGCAGTAAGAATTATATATCCAAGTATATACCGCCATCACATATACAGGCACAGGTATATACCGCCATTACATATACAGGCGCCGGTATATACCGCCATCACATATAGAGGCGCCGATATATACCGCCATCACATATAGAGGCGCCGATATATACCGCCATCACATATACAGGCGCCGGTATTTACCTCCATCACATATACAGGCGCCGGTATATACCGCCATCACATATACAGGCGCCGGTATATACCGCCATCACATATAGAGGCGCCGATATATACCGCCATCACATATAGAGACGCTGGTATATACCGCCATCACATACACAGGCGCCGGTATATACCGCCATCACATATAGAGGCGCCGATATATACCGCCATCACATATACAGGCGCCAGTATATACCGCCATCACATACACAGGCGCCGGTATATACCTCCATCACATATAGAGACGCTGGTATATACCGCCATCACATGTATGTAGAACTGTGTTGTGTGTATGTTGCAGTATGCACTGCAGTGAGAATGTGTACCTCTGCATTCTGCGTTTCCTGGTGCAACTGTGTCAGACCAGTCAGATCCTCCAGGAAGGAGTGGGAGGAGTTAAACACCTTGGACAGGAAGTGGAAGCCTTCCTTCTCATAGCTGTCCAGGACCTACAGTCAATCGCAATAACACATTAAACACCTCATCGCTTTAATAATCATCATCATCATCATCATCATCATCATCATCATCATCATCATCATCATCATCATCGATTAGGAGGTGTGTTTTGACAGAGCCAGGGAGGGGGGGCAAGGCGATGGGCTGTTGGGAGTGGCTTCACTATACGGTGTGTGTGTGTGTGTGTGTGCGCTTGTTTTTCAGTGTGAGAACTGGAAGTACTCAGAATAATAGTAAACCAAGGAAAATATTGATGTGTGTGTCTCTGTCGATTACCAGAGCGGTCAGCCCTTCTAGAAGCTCTGACTACACTTCCCTCTTCACCGCCACCACTTTTAGCTCCACACGACTCCCGACTTTCAGGTCATTTGTGATCACTCCACTGACAGTCACACACTGACTGCTCTGTCTCTTTGGTCAGGGGTGATGTGTGTCACCGCGTGATGCTGTGTGTGTACACCAACTAAGGACTGAATGGTTGTCAGCTTTAAGACACACACACACACACACACACACACACACACACACACACACACGGCTGCTTGAGTAAAGCATGGAATCAATCTCAAAGACCTAGGTCTGGAAAACATCAAGAGAAAATCTTGTAAACTCTTTGTCGCTCCTGTTTCTGGGTTGCTATGGGAGACGGTACTACTTTATCAAAAGTCTTGACGCTCTCACTGCTGTGTAATAAATCCTTCCACGCAGCGTGGGCTGTGTGTGTGTGTGTGTGTGTGTGTAACATCTGGATTGAATAAAGCTGTCCCTCCACGGTCAGATGTGGTTCCACCCACCACTTCTCCAAAGTTCCCCTTCATTACTTTTTTTACTCTCATAGATAAAAGCCTTCATTACTTTTTTTTACTCTTTAGAAAACTATTTTCCTCTCAGAGATAATATAAACCTCAATGGCAATTTTTCGCACTTATTTACATCTCATTAAGTGATGCACTGTGAAATTACCTGCAACTGTACCACTTTGGCACTATCTACCGACTGTATTTAATGGCAATAAAGTCATCTGAATTATAGACTAGAAATTAGACATTAGAAAGGGAGAATGAAAGAGGAAAAAGGGAGAGAAAAACACAGAGAGAAGCCAGGATATTTTCTGCCAAGCACTCACTTGTTTTGTTTCCATGGTGACCTGGCCTCACGCAGTTAAATGTGGTGCAACGACTGAGTGGGAAAGGGAGGCAGGATAGAGAGAAGGGGAGATAAAAGGAGGAGAGAGATGGGGGGGGGGGGAAATCGGCAGGAAGGAAAGTGAGATGAGAGGTCGAGAGAGACAGAAAGAGAGTCGGAAGAGTGATGTGATTTGGAGTTGACGATTTGTTGGTATAAATTCCACAATAACAGAAGAATACAACTAAATGTATTAAAAATGAAATCTAGAGTATTTACTGAACATATTCCTCTGTGACAGAAGACATTTTAAAACTTTTTGCAGTGATGGAAACTTAAAAGGGGTCAATATTGAATTGACTGTGCTTCCAACAAGCCTTTCTTTATGCACATGGAAGTGGTACATTTGAGAGGGCTGGTGACCTCTCTATAACTACAAAGACTGCTTTCAGAGAAAAGGGGGAGAGAGAGAGAGAGAGAGAGAGAGAGAGAGTGAGTGAGTGAGAGAGTGAGTGAGTGAGAGAGAGGTGGATGAGGGGAGAGAGAAACAGAGGGTGGGAGGCAGGGGTGTGGGAGAGTGGGTGAAACGGGGGAGGGGTTCTGTTTCAGCCTAGGCTTACTGTATCCCTCAGCAGCCAATCAGAGCACTCACCCAGGAGACCACAAAGCTTGATGGGAAAAAGATTGCCCGGTTGTATTGGCTCTCTACCAATGACACACACACACACACAGTGGTTTGTGTGATTTATGGGATGTCAAACCTTCAACACCCATTGGATAATAACACTTCTGTGTGTGTGTGTGTGTGTGTGTGTGTGTGTGTGGTGTGTGTGTGATAATTACTACCAGATGACAGTGACATCAATGACGACAACAACACACCACATTCTGAAACACTTCATGGTCCCTACTAACCCTCCAACACAACCTGTGTGTGTGTGTGTGTGTGTGTGTGTGTTACATTAACAGGCCCTCATTTAAGGGTTAGGTTTAGTATCAGGAGTTCGTTTTACATTTTGGCGTTTTCGGGGTAAAGTTTAGTGTTCAGGGTTAGGGAAAATATTATACTTTTATGGAAATACATTTGTCCCCCCCAAAAATGGATTTAACTATAGGAAAGGTGTGTGTGTGTGTGTGTGTGTGTGTCTCAACATGAGGGAATGTGTGTCAGTGTGAAGGAGTGTGTCTCTCAACATGAGGGAATGTGTGTCAGTGTGAAGGAGTGTGTCTCTCAACGTGAGGGAATGTGTGTCAGTGTGAAGGAGTGTGAGTGAGTACTTACAATTTGGGAGCAGGCAGTGCATTTGTCAAACGCCAGGCTGGCTGGTAGAACGTTGTCAAACCTGGACAGAAAGCCTCTAATCTGAGAAAGACAAAGATGAGATGGCGAGCCGTTACTTCCCAGAACTCTGTAGTTTCCCACAAACACGTGGTGAACTGTGGACCAACATCGCCATCTGGTGTTTGAGCACCGTTATAATACAGGTCTCTCTGCATCATTCTGTCCATTTCACACTTGAGCGACAGCGACACATACCTGGCAGGTCAACCAGCGAGTGGAGGGACCCAATGTCAGAAGAGAGGAAGGAGTGAGGGAAAGATGGGGGGGGACAGAGGTAGGGAAGGGGAGAATACAGTGGTACGAGTAGAGCGAGTGACAGAAAGGAAGAGACAAGTATGACATCCTGAGGAGGGGGAAAGGCGGGGCAAGTTGCCATGGCAACAGTCAGAGCTCCTTTTAGCACTCAGTGAGGTTACCATGGCCACAGGGTCCATGTTGATTTCTGTGACATCCTTAAAAAGCCCAGTTTTACATTGTTATGTCAGGTCTACCTTTACTAAGTCAGCCGTTATCCACAGCACCAGGCCCAACAACGGCATTCTCAAGATTTGAACCAGAAACCTTTCAGTTACAGACTCAATGCTCTAACCAGTCGGCTTGCAGCCTCAGAGACCAATAGCACAGCAGGCTTGAAATGACATTAATATTTATTCTACTTGTCCTTTCCTTTAAAATAATGAGAGTAAATAAGGGCAAGCTTTGGGAGGAAGGATTGATGGTCATGACGTAGCTCTGCAATTCTCTGGACAACCACAGGAAGGCCTGTGACCTAAACCACTTCAGAAGCTGCCGTACAACCTATCACACACAGCGCATGCACGCACGCACGCACGCACATTTTAAAACTCTTGAAACTCCTGGGTGACTGCTCTATGAAAGGTATCTAGATCAAGATAAATGATCTATAATTATGAACAGTGTTCTCCTGGCGGAAGCATTTAATCCTCTTAAAATGCATCAGATCAAGCTGAGCATTTTAAAAAAATTACAGATCCAACAGAAAACATTCCACTGTGCAACTCCCTCTGTGTGTGTGTCTGCTGTTGTGACTAAGACAGAGTCATTTGAGTTCTAAAACTGCTAACTTCGGCACAGTGTGTTGCACCATACGCCTATCTATGTGTCTATTTCTGTATGACTATCAGTCTATCTATATCTATGTGTCCATTTATGGATCGGCACTGAACAAAATTATAAACGCAACACATTGTTTTTGCCCCCATTCATCATGAGCAGAACTCAAAGATGTAAGACTTTCTCTATGTACATGAAAGGCCTATTTCTCTCAAATATTGTTCATAAATCTGTCTAAATCTGTGTTAGTGAGCACCTCCACTTTACCGAGAGAAACCATCCACCTCACAGGTGTGGCATATCAAGATGCTGATCAAGATGCATGAGTATTGCACAGGTGTGCCTTGGGCTGGCCACAATAAAATGCCACCGGAATATGGGCAGTTCCATCACACAGCACAACACCACAGATGTCGCAAGTTTTGAGGGAGCGTGCAATTGGCATTCTGACTGCAGGAATGTCCACCAGAGCTGTTGCCCGTGAATTGAATGTTCATTTCTCTACCAGAAGCCGTCTCCAAAGACGTTTCAGAGAATTTGGCAGTACATCCAACTGTCCTCACAACCACAGACCACGTGTAACCAAACCAGCCCTGGACCTCCACATCCAGCATCTTCACCTCCACGACAGCTGCTGCAACAGGAGAAGTGCTCACTAACACACATTTAGACAGATTTGTGAACAATATTTGAGAGAAACAGGCCTTTTATGTACATAGAAAAAGTCTTAGATCTTTGACTTCAGCTCATGATGAATGCGGGCAAAAACAAGTGTTGCATTCATAATTTTGTTCAGTGTATATCAATGTGGCAATCAGTCTATTTATGGATCTACATCAATGTGGCAATCAGTCTATTTATGGCTCTATATCTATGTGACCATCGGTCTATTTATGTATCTATATTTATATGACCATCAGTCTATTTATGGATCTAGATCAATGTGACCATCAGTCTATTTATGGATCTATATTTATATGATCATCAGTCTATTTATGGATCTATATTTATATGACCATCAGTCTATTTATGGATCTAGATCAATGTGGCCATCAGTCTATTTATGGATCTAGATCAATGTGGCCATCAGTCTATTTATGGATCTAGATCAATGTGACCATCAGTCTATTTATGGATCTATATTTATATGACCAACAGTCGATTTTTATATATAGATCTGTGACCATCAGTCTACATGTCTATATCTGTATGTCTACATCTATGTTGTCACTCATTAGGAAAGGTTCAGAGTAGCTGTTGACTGGCCCATGGTCCTCTTATCTGACCCCTGTTCCCCAATCCTCCTCTCTGACTCCTCTGACCCCTGTTCCCCAATCCTCCTCTCTGACTCCTCTGACCCCTGTTCCCCAATCCTCCTCTCTCCCTCCTCTGACCCCTGTTCCCCAATCCTCCTCTCTGACTCCTCTGACCCCTGTTCCCCAATCCTCCTCTCTCCCTCCTCTGACCCCTGTTCCCCAATCCTCCTCTCTGACCCCTGTTCCCCAATCCTCCTCTCTGACTCCTCTGACCCCTGTTCCCCAATCCTCCTCTCTGACCCCTACAATCCTCCGCTCCTCTCTGACCCCTCCTCCTCTCCAATCCTCCTCTCTCTTCCTCTCCCTTCCATCCCCTCTGATTTCTCCCTTTCCTTCCTACTCCCTCTCTCTCCCCATCCCTTCCTCCTCCCCATTCCTCCTCCTCTCCAGTCCTCCTCTCTGCGTGTGAGACATTGAATTGTAGATGAGTGACGATAGGTCCTTTATAATGATCTGAGTTGGCCTTCTTCAACACCCCACATCTGCATCACAAACTCCTCCATTAAAGAAACTAGGGCTGCGACCACTAAGCACTAAAAATCGATAACGTCAATAGTATAATTAGCACATTTCACAGTTGATTGGATGGGTCTACACGAGATGGAGCTACAAAAACACTCAGTTCTCAGCACTCTAAACCACTGTATAAGTGCCTGCTTTTCATAGAGCTACTTAATAGTTTGGCACCAGGCCGCAAGTTGATTGTTAAAGTGAAAGAATTCCATCTCCAATGCACTGTCGGGTACATTAATGTAACGGTTGCCATAGCACCAATAAAACTGGGGGGCTTCCAGTGATGGTGGAGTTGGTTTCCAGAGAAGCAGAGCCAACTAAACATTCCCCACATAACTGATGTCAGGAATCAAGTTTAATAGAAACCTCAGTGTATTTATTTATCTATATATATATTGATGCTTTCTGTGTACTTCGGGCAATACTTCAGCTATTAAAGATGCCTTTTACAGGATTCTCAACAATGTCTTACCTTTCCATATTCCTCCCTACTGCAATTCATGTCAAAGCTTACTAGTATAATACTATTTTACATGTTTTTCTATATTATTCATTATTTATCCTAGCAGTTTAGAACAACACATTTCAAACTAAAAAGTAAAACAGCTTCTTAAAAAAAACTATATTTACTTTTATGATTCTATCACATACAGACCCCTCCAAAAGTATTCCTTTGTTTTTGTTGGTCACTGAAGACATTTGGGTTTAAGATCAAAAGATGAGTATGACAAGAGTTCAGAATTTCAGCTTTCTTTTCCTGGTATTCACATCTAGATGTGTTAAACAACTTAGGACATATCAGCGTTGATGATCAATGAAGTCTAACAACAGGGCAGCTCATACGTTTCAGTATATTAAAACCAATCATTAGTCATTTGAATCAGAGTGCCATCCATAAAAAAAGTTGAAGCACTGTAAATAACTAGTTCTTTTTAAGTAACATTGCGGTATGTTCCAGAAAATCACCTTTCCGTGATACAACCACACAAACCACACAGCCAAAGCAACAGAATAAAAATCCAAATGTCCTTTAGCAACCCTCACCAAAATCCAATCAAAAATGTGTGGCACGACCTGAAGATATCCACCCACTGACACTCACCTAGCAACAAAAACACTACCGTTCAAAAGTTGGGCCAGAAAGAACCCAGGGCCTACTGCACCAGCATAAGGTCTGATGAGTCTGAGGAACCCAGGGCCCA
>JACXGJ010016177.1:0-12527 GCA_016801105.1 Esox niger
CCCCCCCCCCCCCCACACACACACACACACACACACACACACACACACAAACATTGCTTTGTACCTTATCAATGACATATGTGGACCTCCCCATCTGAGTGTCCAGGATTTCCACCTCCATATACCCCAGCTTGTTTCCCCGGGAGCAGGGCACTCCTTGGGAACCTCCTCCATTGGCCATGGCCTGTGGGATTCCCAGAAAGCTTCTGACAGCATCTCGTTGTGTCGGAGCCATCTTTTCACCTCCTTTCATCCGCAGAGAGAACAAAACAGTTTTAGCCCTTCAGCTGTATTGCCCAGGACACTGCACAGACTTGGAAAATAAACCTCATTCTCTTAAATAGCTTGGTGGCGCGAAATGGGTCACGTGACGCAAAGACTCATGCCTCGGTGAGTGGTCTAATCTGAGAAGCCTAGACAAAGAACAATGTCTATCTAATCAGCGGCTATATTTAAACATGGCTGGTGGATGGTCTGTTTATTCTTTTCTACACTCCATATTGCTTTAAGGGAAAGACGCCTGGCTGCTTATCTTGTGTGGCTGCTCAGGGCTTTAAATCTTGACAGTGAGGGCTACTCCTCAAACACTATTTCAAATGTTGACAGGTAGAGTTTAGAAATGCTTAGCCCGTCTGATAGGAACACATTTATCGGTAGGCATATGGATGGACGTGACGGAGCAACAAACAAACAACTTGACTCTCAAACTGTGGTGCTACAGAGGGAGAGCGAGGTCATTATATAAACATGAGGCGTATGTAGAACATCAGCGTTCAGCATCTTGAGGACTCCACAGCCACAGGCGTTCAGTATTGATCAGAGAACCACACCTGAGGGATTACTTGGCAAAGCCTTTTAGAATTGGTCCTCTGCCTGATGAAGGTCTCCAACACTGTCTGCCAGGAGAAGTTTGAGTAAAAAGAGATGTAGGAATGTCAAGTTTTGCCAAAATGATTTAACATCACTCACATTTGGAAACCCTCAACATCGTGGATCTTTTTTTCCCTATCAGATGGAGAAACTATTTTGAATTTATATTTTAGATGGTAGGCCTTGCAAACCTGATAAGTATACAATACTTTTGAAAGACATATCGTACAACACAATGCAAAAAAGCACACAAAAAATAGGCATGGAAGCAACTTAGGTAAGCATGGAAGGTAACCGAGGATAACATCGTTTTCATTATTTTCAGGAAACAAACATAATTACTTATCTCATCTAGGTCAAGACTGCTTAGGCAATCGCTTCGCAACAGCAGTAATATTCAGAAACTGAACTGACTTAACAGAAGTAGCACGCGCTTGGAGAAAGTCCAGGACTCTACCACGACAATTATGTTTTCCCACGCCAAGTGCATTTCAAGTGTTCAGGCCGTTCTCCGGGCTAGTTCGACAAAGCCTCGAAGAGGCGTTATTCGGATGCACAGGAGCAGATGTTGCAATGGAAACACAGCGTGACATGATTGTGATCGATTCACGCTGCCCCACCAGAATCGCTGCATAATTTGGCGGATGGCATCAGGATAACAACCTGCATTAGACGGGGACAGCTGTCGCCATGGCTCCCGGGCAATGGGCCCGTTACATTCTCCGCTGTTTATTTCAGATAGAAAGGCAGGGCAGCCAATTAGAGTGATTTACAGCTGGTGCCACGGCTACCTTGAAGCCTTTCCCAGCCATGCACAAAAACAAAACCTACCTAAGGCGTACACGGATGGGATTTCTATACGAAGACATAGGAAGAGACATAGGGTTTCTGTGTCTGACGAAGGCTGTTGGTGGTGGCTTCGGGGGAGACATTTATTCATGGGGCTACACTTTAACGATCCACTGGGAACAAACATAGTTGTTTTGCCAGTGTCAGCTGTTTAATTAACATCGGCATTCTCTCTTGTTTATATTTACTGAGTGGCCATCTGTAGCTCTCAGTCTCAGTATAGTACTTGGATAATATTGGAATGCCAGTCGTTTAATAATCAATGACAGATGTCAGTGTAGTTGAACCAGGTTCCCTTACAGTGCGATGAGACTGAAGTAATACCCTGGTTGTACTTCACCGTCTACTTGAAAGTGCATGGGTCATATTACTTTCCTCTCAATTTTGCCACAGCAAACGTCACTAGCTGACCTTAATTTGCCGATTGCTGTGAGAACTGTTTAATTTCACGTCAGTATCTGACCTGTCACACAAGATAGGAATTGCCTCAATGTTCTGTGGCAGAGGCTTTACAAGAAAACATGAATGCCCACCAAAACAAACCATACAAGGAATAAAAATGTGTTGTATAAAAAGGGAACCAGTGCCCGGCTAAACCGTAGCAGATCGTAGAAGACAGAAGGGCTTGTGATTAAATTGGTTTAAAAAAGGACAATGAGGTCTAAGGCACTATTCGTGTGAAGGAAGTGTCTGGGAACAAGATTACTAATCATGTAGTTAAAATGTGTTTAGTGTTACTCTGCGTAAAATGCAGCAAGCATGTCAACATTCAACACTGGTGCCTCAGGAAAGCAGGGCCTTTGCAAATTGGTGGGAATTATATAATGTCATCACGTCTTCCTTTGGACATATCATGTACACTCATAATTGATTGAAGAGGGGGTGGTTACCAAATGGTCATTGATGGACAGCATAGTAAAAAGAAATAGCCGAAATACATTTTCAAATGATTAAAAAATACATACATACATGGTTAGAGGTTATTGAAAAGTAGCAGTAGTTAACCATCGATGAAATATTTTTGGCTGGTTTTGAGTGACACGCAGCAAACCAAATTAGTTTTTATCTTTGTGTTTCAGAGTAAAAATGGAGAGGTAGGACTGCCATACATTAAACCCCACACTAGAGGGCAGTAAACAAGCACTGCTGTAGATATAGAGGGTTTGGGTGGGACTCTGTGGTCCCAGACCAATGTGTCCACTAGATGGCAGGACACAGACCGCAAACAACCCACTAGATTTGTGAAATACATTCTGCTGTTCCTGAATCTGAAGACATCACAGTACGCCATGCGGAGGTGCCAACATTTTTCTACTCCATGGCAAATTTACCTTCTACAACTCCATCGGAGTTCTAGAAATCATAGGCTAATGGATTTCACAGGAAAGGGTTTTATCAACTCCGCAAGAAGGAAACCAAAATGTCAAATTAAGTACTTGAATATCTTGTAAATATTTTTCTAGTTATAGTGATTGCAGTAAATGGTAACAGACCAGAGAGGAAATGGTAAAACCCCTTGGCAAGACCCCTCTGAGAAGTTCAGACTTTTTGCACTTTTACATCAAAGAGGCACTGGAGCGCCAACATTTGTATTCAGTTAATAGATTAACTGATGTTATCTGGATAATTAGCCGACCACTGGACAACAAAGGCAATGTATAAATGTTGACTCAAATCAACAGAGCCCTCAGCCAACGGAGGTGTTTCCACAAATACATGTTAATTTCCCTCAGTTACACCAACACAAGTTTAAGGACATGTAGAAAGAGCCGCCACGTTTCTGTCCAGAAGGGTGTAATTATATACAACAGATATGAGCGTCTGGAAGATAGAATAGTGAACTGTATCTATTTTATTCTGTGAATGATATTTCCACCTAGAATGTTCCAAATGTTTCAAACCACTGAAGATGCTCCAGCGCTCAAGTAAGAACAGGTGGGCTGTGATGGGGGCTAGATGTGGGGGCAAAGCTGTGAGGAACCCACACGAGCTGCGTTAGTCTGCCCAGCATGACACCTGTGGCCATGACCCCCTCCACTCTCTTTTGAAAATGTTAATGAGCGCCAGAGTTGGCGTGAAGAAATGAGTAATCAGAACTAACAGGGCATCTCCCAGGGTGCCGAGGGGCAACGCCATCAGAGAAAGGTTACACATCAGTTCAGCGAGGACTTTTCCTATCTCCGCTGCTTCCGACTATGACTGACGTTGTTGTGTGGTGGAGGTTTTCTGAAGTCGACGGAAAGACTTCCGAAAGCTCCATGAGAACTCCTGCGAGGGCCACGTCGACGGAGCTGATACGTCATACCATGGCCCGCTCAACACGTCAATAGAACTATTAGAGAATTGGCTACTCCTCGGCCAGGGTAGATTTGGGGATGTTTGACTTGTCATTATCACACGGCGGTTTATGCCGAACAAACTGGAACCAAATACCGTCCCACACGTAGTCATTGGAACTTGCAGCCACCTCTTACCTCTGACCGGTTGTTCTTCGGGAAACATGCTGGGGGTGGTAAGAGATAGAGACTAGAGGCGGGCCGCGGGGTGGCTGTTCCAATTAACATTTGAGTCACTTCGTGTCATTAGCATCTCTTTGTAGCGCATTAGGACCACACACCGCGCCGGTGGCGCTCCAAGGCCGACGGGGCTAATCTCAGATGACACGCTGCCACCGAGCCAGGCTGAGGAGGACCTCCCACCACCTCCCTTAACACTTACCGCTCCTCTAACAGCAACGTCCAACGTGTCCCAGCCGACAGACACCACCCCACTATTTCCGCGATGTTGGCAGGGCCACCCTAGCATTTCAGACAGGGCCCTTGTAAAACCTAACCAACTGAACAGGGAATGTAGGGGGCCATATAAGGAAGCACAACACTATTGCTGGAGTTTGGGTTGGAATCCGAAATGTCACATCAAACGCGGTGTTATGGGTGTGGCAGGCTTGTCACACTTGTATGTTATCCCTTTTCAATTCCACATCACGTCTCTGCTGATGTCTGACTGACATATAGCCTTAGTTTGTTTCCGTTTTCCGATTGCGTCAAACCTCCTTCTGACCTTATCCACGTCTCCACAGCTAGTGGCCCACATGCCACGACACGCGCACACACACACACACACACACACACACACACACACACACACCCATCCCTTGCATTTGTCCTCATCAACCAATCACTTGCCTGTGCCAGTCTGATGTGTAGGACGACCCAAGGACGAGAAAACCTATATATTGGCGGCACTGTCACATGACAACTTCATCCGTGCTGCGTTTTTTTTGCGTGGACCAAACCACAGACTTCATTCATACCACCGTCCCCCCCCCACTCCGGGCAAGTCAGCGTCGGTCTGCCGGTCTCAGGCTATTGCTGTCGAGTTCCACACCGACGGAGGATACAGCCGGTACACGTTTCCGGTCAGAAGGAAAAGACGGGCGATGCCGTGCTCCCAGCTACAGGTGCTCCTGGTGGCTCTGTCCGTCTCAGTGTTGCTGGCCAGGGTCAGCGGCGCTCCACCCAGAGACATGCTAACTGACATCCTCGGGGCAGACTCAACCAAGGGCGACGAGGTGAGTGTCCGTCTGACGGTCGAGGGTCCGCAGAGGGGCAACCCATCCCGGACCCTCCTTGGAGATGAAATGACACTGATTTAGGACAGATGTCGATTCTAAAGGGCAGGGTGTCTGCCGTCAATTATTTCGTTTATCTAGATCCGTTTACAATTAAGATATCTAGACGTCGCGCGAGTTCAGCTTGGAGGTGGCGACGAGGATAAGATAACAATGTGTCTTTTAAAAGTTTACACCCGGCCAAAAATGTGGGCAGTCAGCATGTGAACAAGAATAGCACAGGGACATGTTAGAGCCAGGTGTAAATACGGGTACATTCTTCAAAGATATTATTCAACATTCAAATAAAAATGGATGCATTTTCAAGAGCTTGTCGGATTAAATGGACATTTGTGGTCATCATGGTGATCCCTATAAACAATATTCAATTATAACTGTTTTTAGTTGGAAAATTGTATTTTCCATTGTTTTGTTCTGTACCCTACAGGACCTTTCTCGCATACTCCTGTTGAAGATGATGTCAGACCTGATGACCACAGCCACGAGGCAGAACCAGGTACTACCTGACCTGGAGGAGGAGCTGGGCATCAGGGAGGAGGTGGCGCGCCAGCTACCCCTTACCCATCGAGAACGCAAGGCCGGATGCCGGAACTTCTTCTGGAAGACGTTCACATCATGTTAGCGCGTTTCCTCACCAGCACAAACAGCTCTCTTTGTCTCGGGTTACGTGAGAAACCTGCAGAATCTCTTGCAATATCTCACATGTAAATGATAGCTATATTGCATATTGTTATTATTAATTAAAAGCCCTAGAATGTTATCGGTACATAAATGCCTGACCTTTTAGATGTCCAATAAATGTATTTTAAAGTCTTAACATAGTGACAGAGATTTTTTGTTAAAAAAATGTAAGAAATATATTGCAATGGTATTTGTGCACTAGACTGCTGTATTGGCACCAACATGGTGGCTTGTTCTTCCGTCGTTAAAAACATGCACTTTAGAATGACTGTTTCTTTTCCGCACGTATTTCAACAAGTCGGTCCCTCTGATGGAGTCAAAGAGGAACACGGTATTTTCAGAGCATCGAAATGTCAGAATCGACTCAGTGTAGAATCGTGACAATTGCAATATATATGGGAACACGGGTTCCAGTCCGACAATTTCCAGTCTTGAATTATACAGCTTTATGACAGTTTGACATGTATGTTTATGGCTGGAGGCTAAGATGGGTCTATCCAGACAGACACACGGCACAGTTTGCTGGAAAAAGGGATGGTTTATTGTATCTATCATGCCTACTACGTAAGGCATTTGAGGAAAAGCAAACGCACACACCCATTCACACATCTCAAAGTGAACCAACCCCCTGCTCAGTATAAAAGCACTCAGCCTGTACACCTCACAAGGACAGAACATTATTGGGCAGTACAAAAGCCCTTGAAACAAAAGGTTTACACGGGTCAACTTATCACTTTTTGCAGGCCATCAAGACCACACATTTGAAAAGTTAAGCCAGAGACTCGACAAAGGGGAAAAAAGGGTGTAATAATTGGCAAAACATCTATTGCATTGACATTTTCTCCTACTTCGATATGAACATAAAACATACATTTAACACAGTAAAAACAAAAGGACAAAATCTCAATATGACAGGTAAACACGGACATATTAACAATGAAGACAACATGAAATAAATAAACAGAAGTGGAAATGCAACTCACAGGGATCAACACAGATCTTCATATCATTGTGCTCAGATTTAGTACTGTAACAAAACACTTTTCTACTCTGGAAAAAACAAAAAATGCAAAGTGGTAGTTCAGGAACTTATAGTAAGAGGCAGGGCTCAACTTAGACTGAAATATGGACTGGTATTTTGGATGTTCATGTTTATATTAGCTACAGAGCTCAACAATCCCTTTAAGCTCATATTCATGAAGCACAGGAACTAAAGCTCCTGTCCATGACAATCACTGGTTAGAGAGCTCAAAGCATTCAAGACAATATGAGCAGTATTTACTTTACAAAACAAAGACAGTGGGGCAGAGAAACACAATTACATAAAAACAATAAGTGGATAACAATTGTCTCAAAATGTCGGAGTCATGGCGGACAGTGGTCTAAAGAGGAGAACGAACACAAACACCTGGCTTCAAACCAAACCCATGAAGTACACAAGAGGACCTTTCTTACTAAGACAGCGGCAAGCAGTAGACTTCATTGCACCTTCTTCATCTTCCTGGTAACAGTCAAGTATCAATCCAAACATTTCAAAAAAAGAAAAAGAGAATCTTAATACATTTCAAGCGCATTCAAAGTTTGTAGTTAGGTTTCGAAGTTTTGGCTGGTATATAAGTAACATTCTTTGAAATGCAGTACCAATTAGCACTGTAGAAATCGCTTTCGTATAGAATAGAACATTGTTCTTATGTTTTGACAGGAGAAACAGCGTGCCGCGCTATCATCAGTTTAACTTGGAATCCAATGGGAAAGCATTTGGCTTCAGTGATCTTTGTCTCACTAGCCTAAATGTATTAACGCCCAAGGAGATGGCAGCATTTGGCTTCAGTGGTCTTGTTCTCACTGTTCCTGCCTTTGTACAGTGTTCTCTCTCAAACCCATATTCAATCCACTGCACTGCCAGCTCTAGCTATTGGCTCTCTAATGAAAGCCATCCAAACACAGCCACGATATAACCAGACAATCTGCAATATACATCGTCACGGACACGATTTCCTGATGTGCACCTGTTTCCGGAAGCTTAACACTTATTTAGGGTACATAAAAAAATATAGATGTCCCGTTATTAAACCGGCCTATTAAAATACAGCGAGAAAGATATGGCAAGCCTCATCATCCATCTCCTTCTCAATTCCTATAATAACCTATCTTTCCTACTTAACACCAGCAATATCCAATCATTGTTTCATTGGAGGGCTCCTTCCATGTCTCTTTTCTGGGTAGTTCTGCCCCTGCTGCCCGCAGTTCAGAGGCGCCTACAGCTCTGAGAAAGACTACAGTGGTGAAGATTAAATGGAAAGCATAGCGTTAAACAGGAGTGAGACAGTGGTGATGATATAATTGAAAGCATAGTGTTAAACAGAAGGATATAGTAATAATGATATAATGGAAAGCAGAGCGTTAAACAGGAAATAAGGATGAATGCGTAATGGTCAGAACATTCTGCAAGTACCCAGGTTAAATTCAAATGAAACATTGGACAGTTTGAGGTTGTAGCAATAATAGGTAAACTAAAACAGACCCCACAGTTTGGAGCATTTGAATAACGGATAAACACGAAAGGTTAGAATGTTGCACAAAGACACTGATCAAGTCAGCCGAATTTCCCGCAATTGTGGTTAAAGTTAGGAATTCGAGACGGTGTAGAACTGATCCCAGATCTGTTCTTCAGGTCAACTTAATGGAGGGGCGGGGTCATGGGTCAGGCCCCACTATCAGGCCCCACTAGCAGTCAGTGGAGATTTTGGCAGAGAGGTCCTGAATGCGTCGAGCGCTGCAGCCCTTACAGAGGATGTGACCGTCCAGGGGGTAACAGCCTCGCCCCTCGCCCTCGGACGACAGGAGCAGACCGCACTCCTGGGGGGGGCGGAGAAAACACACAAATGGGGTCAATCCAGCAACAGCGATTGGACATTGTGTGTCTGATAACTGCCACTGAATTGGAACCGTCTAATCGACACACACTCCTACACACCGACCGCTCACCTCACACACGTAACAGTTGACATGGAAGCTGCGGTCCAACGCCACTATCCTGACCGTCTCCTCCTGGCCGGGCTCAGGCATGATGGCCTGGCCACAAACTGAGCAGCGTGGGGCAAACTTCCTGTGTGGGACAGGAAGCAGGAAGTACCAGTCACAATGCTACCATTAGAGCTCGGAGGGAAGGAAAGTCAAAATCAGAACGTAACCATCTGCCCCACACGCTCGTTACGGAAACTAAATAACAACGTTAGCAGTGAAAGTTGGAAGGACCAGTGGCGGACTTGGGTTGTTGTTCCCGCTCACTGCAGGTATGATGCACAGCCAATGTCTGGCGCGGCGTGTCTTCCACTGGCGGTTCTGACCTGTGGAAGTCATCTATGCAGTGGATCTGGGAGGTGGCGTCCACAGTGAAGGGCACGCCGTCCAGGCAGCAGTCACACACCACGCAGGTGAAGCAGCGCGGGTGGTAGGCCTTGCCCATAGCACGCAGGATACGGTCCAGGATGGGCTTCGAGCACTTGGAGCAACGCTCAAGAGTACTCTAAAACAGGGGGAGGGTGGAGACAGAGAGAAGGGGAAATACGGAAAGAAAATCACATGAAATCCGGGAATACCACTTTAAGGATGGTAGACGTGAACAGATGGTCAGAGGGGACAGTCAGTGCGCCGATTCTTACTATGTAACAGCTCTCGCAGTAGCTCTTCTTATCCAGGGCGTAGAAGGGTTGCCCACGGAGACGGGCGTGGCAGGTGATGCAGGTGAAGCACTCCACGTGGAACACCTGCTCCATGGCGATACAGCCACTGCCGTCGCCGAGGACGTTGTCACCACAGCGGGCGCAACGACCTGATGGAAAGATCGTAAGGGAGGAGAGATTAGATGAGAAGAAACAACGCTGAATTGAAATGGACTTTTGGGCCAGATGAGGACATAAACAGTCAACATCAGCAACATTCTTTATATCAGAGAAAGAGAGACTTACCGAAGTATTCCTCTGTAGGGGGATGATTCATGTCATAGACCAACTTCTTAGTGAGACGGTCCAGCTCTTCCTCCTGCCTCGGACCTGCTGACCCCTGCTGGACAGATTTATTTAAGTTTCAGGAACATAACAGAATTCACCTTCCCCTTCAAAAAGAGTCCAGATCCAAAGGATAACAAAAGTGGTCCCATGTACTGTATTCAACTCAGACACTTACCTTACTGGGCTGATAAGCAGAGTTTGGGGCCAATCCAGAGCCAGACTGGTGAATTTCTTGACCTCTTTTGGGCATGGGGCCCTGACTTACTCTCCCTCCAGAACATGTGGCACCACCCTTGTAACCCACTTCAGAGTGCATCTCCTGGGCTTGGGATGTGTGATGTGGAGGGTACCAGCCCTGGGGATCCACCTGGTTCTGGGGCAGTGGTCGTGAGGCGTGCTGGCGGGGAGGGGGAGGGGTGTAGGCCTGCTCGGCTTGCCGACCGGTCTGGGAGTAGGTGACGGGCTGGGCTGTTTTGACCTGGACGCTGAACCTCGGCCCAGTAGGGGTGGAGGCAGTGGTGTATGAAGCAGGGACAGGCTGGGGGTAGGCTTTGGAGACCTGGGCGTAGTTGGTGTTTGGTGGGAGGTAGGCTTTGGAGACCTGGGCGTAGGTGCTGTTTGGTGGGGGGTGGGGTTTGGAGACCTGGGCGTAGGTGCTGTCTGGAGGTGGGTAGGCTTTAGAGACCTGGGCGTAGGTGCTGTCTGGAGGTGGGTAGGCTTTGGAGACCTGGGCGTAGGTGCTGTCTGGAGGTGGGTAGGCTTTAGAGACCTGGGCGTAGGTGCTGTCCGGCTGCGGAGAGTACAGGGGACCCTGGTAGGCATCACTGGGGTATCGAGGTGCTGAATGGTACTGGGACTGGGGGTGAGGGGGGTAACCCATGAACGGCCTGCCCTGAGAGGCGGCTCCGGCCTGGGCTGGGGGTCGGTTGCGGTCACCTGAGATGGGCTGGTTGTAAGGCACATTGTCGTACAGCTGCGAAAAAACAGAAAATGTTTTTTTTAAATGCACTGCAGCGTAACTAACAACAAGCCAGGTCTATATACCTCAAGCTTCCATTCATATCCGACTAAATGTATAGATTCTAGGTTTCTGAGGTATCCTTCATGCCACACAGCTCCACGGTGTTAGTCAGGTGGGCTACCTGCGCACAGTTCTCTGTCTGGCTGTCCAGATCAGCCAACATGTTGGTGAGAGAGTCGATCTCTGCGTCGATATCGGAGTGATGCCCACCCGGATTCTCTGGAGGTCCACGATGCTGAGAAAGCAGAGCAGCACATTGAAAACATGGTTGTTTTCATTACATCACAGCAAGTGCAATTAAGGTTGAAAACATTCCAAATTGCTGTAAAAAAAAAAAAAAAAAAAAAGAATTGTGGAGCAAAAAATGTAGCAAATACTCAGTGTCGATTCCAGGCTAAAACAACAGTTATGTTTCTAGTACCATCAGCTCATAGCTGTCCATATGAGCGTTCCAGGAGCGCTCTTCTTTGGAGCCCGGGGGAGGGGGTGGTTGGTAATAGTGGTCTTTAGGTTTATGGTGAAACCCTGGGTCCTCTTGGTGCTGAATGGGCCCACCTATTGAAAACATTAGAAACATTACACTTTAAATGTACACAACACACTCAATGATCATAAGGGCACACCAAATGCGTTGTGGTCAAGTCAATAACCAGTCTAAGTCCAATTATCGAGTCAAGAGTTCAGTCAGAGTCATTGATGCTGAAATTACAGGACGCTTTGTTTTACTATGAACGCTGTGGTCCAACTATGAGTTTAATCTGAATTCTGTTTCATTCAAGTCAATGACTGTGTTGGATGTATGTATATGTATGCGTATTTCTTACCCGTGGGTCCAGTAGCAATGAACCTAGTGGCCATTGCTCCCCCTGCCCCGTTCTGTTCATAGACCCCATATTTGGACCGGGGTTCTGAAGGAACATTCTTGGGTGACGGTCTGTAAATTGCAGGTCCCGAATGAGACATCTGGGTGACGGCTCTCTCTGGGCTACCCAGAGTTCTTGGAGGCAACCAAGTAGGACCAGACATGTCAGGTTTCTAAAACGATAAAAGGTCAAATGTGAACAGTTTCTCACCAAACAAAACCATCAAAACACCTGTGGGTATTAATACTAATAGGTTCTCAATAAATGCAAAGTGCAAGGGTCCACTTTTTCAAGAGTAGTTTATGACACTATCACACCACCAAAGTTGCTGTTTATACATTGACGTTACATGTAACCCCTGGTAACCCAGAGATGCATCAATCTGGACTTCCTATGGCAACTCGCACACTGGTTAAACAATAGGCTTATAGTTGAGAAGCAGGATGATAGAGACATTCTCAACCACAAGGGGAATTCCGGGAGACAGAAAGACTAGTTCCACAGCACAAGCCAACGCACACATGCACGCAAGGACACACACAGACACACACACACACACACACACACACACACACACACACACACACACACACACACAC
>JACXGJ010016178.1:0-12609 GCA_016801105.1 Esox niger
CTGTCAGAGAGCTTTAGTAGTGGACGGATGAAGCGGACCAGGCGTAGGCAGAAGGTTGCAGCTCGATGTACTCTTTAATTGTGAACAAACATACACAAAACAACAGAACAGAAAACAAAGAGCACCGAGGTAAACTGCAAAAATGTAAATGAACATAGATAAACATACTACTACTTACATCCACCGACATTAAACATAAGTAGGTTCCCCAATTGGAGGCAATAACGAACACCTGCCTCCAATTGGGGAGACCACAACACAGAGGTGGCTAGAGTCACCTATTTAGGCCATGTCCTGGCTATGGCCCCAGCCAGCGCAAAGATGGCTAGGGGCATAGCCAGGACATGACAATAGCGTTGTAAATTTTTTTTACATTTGCAAATATGGTTGCACACTTGAAAAAATATTTGCAAACTTGGAATTACTTTTGAAGTTGGAAAAACATTTTGCACACTTGTAAAACATATTTGCAAACTTGGAATTACTATTGTAACTGGAAAATGTTTTGCAAACTTGGGATTACTTTTGTAGCTGTAAAAATGTTGCTTAATTGTAACTAACTTGACATTTGGAATCATGCAACTCATTAAATAACACTTGCCAATGTAAAATATTGACACTCAACATTTTGTCACAAACATTTTACTTGAAGCGGAGATACCCATGAGGACTCTGATTGGCATGGCATAGGTTTTCTGACCAATAAACCATTTTCACCTTACAAGCAATATATTGTGGAACACCAGGGTTTAAACTCGATAGTGATGCTTTGCATAGGAGGAAAAACATGTCTCGGCATGATCGGCTTCTCCTACACGCTTGTCTGGGACATCAGAATCAGACGTAGAGAGCACCGGGTAGAAGTTATTAACCCACAGACAGCTGTTTGACCATTGTCTACGCCAAACAATATCAGCTAACACCACATCCACTTAACAAATGCTCTCTTAGATTTGTCACTAGCTCAACAGGTATCTCACGTTGCGGTTCTCTGTCACACACACGAGTGGAGCCAAAAGAGAGCGATCTCCACCAAATGGAAGAAACACAAAAGAACTGTCAATCTCCCTCGGTCTGGGGGTCCATACAAGAGCTCACCTCGTGGAGTTGCAATGATCATGAGAACGGTAAGGAATCAGCCCAAAACTACATGATTGGATCTTGTCAATGATCTCAAGGCAGCTGGGACCACAGTCACCAAGAAAACTACTGGTAACACACTACGCAGTGAAGGACTGAAATTCTGCAGCACCCGCAATGTCCCCCTGCTCACGAAAGCACACGTACAGTTTCATCTGAAGTTTGCCAATGAACATCTGAAGGATTCAGAGAAGAACTGGATGAAAGTGCTGTGGGTATTCCAGCATGACAAAGACCCAAAACATATGGCCAAGGAAACAAAGGAGTGGCTCAAGAAGAAGCACATTAAGGTCCAGGAGTGGCCTAGCCAGGCCTTTATCCCATAGAAAATCTGTGGAGGGAGCTGAAGGTTTGAATGTCCGCCTTGAAACCTTCATGACTTGGAGACACCTGCAAAGAGGAGTGGGACAAAATCCCTCCTGGGATGTGTGCAAACCTGGTGGCCAAATACACAAAACGTCTGACCTCTGTGATTGCCAACAAGGATTTTGCTACCAAGTACTAAGTCATGTTTTGCAAAGGGGTGGAATACTTATTTCACTCATTAAAATGCATAAAAACTATAGATCAAATACTTTTCCCCCTCACTGTACACATTTATTTCAAAGGCAGAACAGTAGCAGCCATGTAAGTTCCTTGCTAGTTGCTAGATTTACATTTGAGTAATTGAACTAGTAGACTCCAGTAAAACTTTTTCCATTGATTTAGTTAGGTGGACAAATCATCTAAAATGTTTGTTATTCTATCAAAACTGAGGTAGGCTACGAGAAGATAACTGTGCTCAGCCATGTTTTTTTTGGTTAGAAGATGAAAACGCTTTCACGATGCTTTCAGTTCATTGCTCAGAAAAGGCTATGGTCTGCCAATTAGAGTCCTCATGGATATCTGCTTACAAACACTGTGTATTACCGCTGACTGTGATTTATAAACTAAAATCATTTTGACATAGTTCTAGCTAAATATTTGTGACAAAACTCAGTTTGTTATTAATGTTATTAATGAGTTGCATGATTCCAAATATCAAGTTAGTTACAATTATGCTCATTTGTAGGCAACTACCAAAGTAATTATACTTTGTAATTATTTTGTGCAAGTTTGCATTTAAAAAAAATAACATAAGTAAATCCAACCTTGCTAATATTTTTTTGCATGTGTGCAACAAGTTTTTCAACAAAAATGTATGTTGCTGTCTTAACTTCATATCCAACCCATAAGCCTTCATTTATTGCATGCATGAATGCCGTGGCTGAAGGAAAGAGGAGCATCATGTGAAATATAAACTATATTCAGACATTAAAATAGTATACTAAACCCATTGAAACATGGAATTTAAAACAATACACCTCACACCTGAAATATGGAAAAATCAATCAGTGGCTAGGCTAATTATTTCATTTACCTAGGTGATTCCCCAAGATCTCTGGATATTAAAAGAGCTCTCCCCTGCATGAAAGTACATATGCAACTTTTAATGGTAGTGGTATCAATATCGGTAATTCTGGCCCTGTATTACTTGGTATCGGTTCAAACCCAAAATGTGTGGTATACCCCTAATAGCTGGAACTGAACAGGCTGGGAAGTAGTGGCATGCTCCAAAATTATAAATTGATATTACACTTGCACTGAGCTTTAGTTTTTTCACTGAATAAATCCTATTTGTTGCAGCATTAATAAAGTTGTGTTGGCGCTGGTGTTAGGGTGTCACGGATTGGCAGTTGGTAGAACAAACTATTTTTATACACAAAGATTGAACCACAACTCAATAAAAAAGCGCAAGGAGAAAAAATATGAATCCTTTCATCAATGCAATTCTTTTGTTTAATAATGGTGTAACCTTCTCGATAGTACTGAATACTAACATTGACTGAGCAATTAATAATTATATTTAAATCAACCTAATGCACCTCCAGGCCTGGGCTCGGGACAACGTTCACGGTTGTCCCCCCCGTTGGCGTCACTGCCTGGGGGGAGATCTATCCAACACCCCTAATCCCCCATTACACCAATTTAAACTAATCTCTCATTCTTCCAGCCAATCAACAAGTCCCAGAGGAGCTGGCCCTGTGGAACAGTATGTTTGCACAAGAGTAAGGATTCAGATGATTCGTGTGTGTGTGTGTGTGTGTGTGTGTGTGTGTGTGTGTGTGTGTGAGTGTATGTATATATGCGTCGGTGAGTGTGTATATTTTTTGTAAGTGTGTATGACTGTGCATGTGAGTGTGTGAGAGAGCTGTTTATGATGGTATAGGTGCCAGCCAATCTAGACAAGAGAGCTACACAGTCATTCCCAAGATGCAGTTATTTGATGCTATCTGTCACTCCTTTTTCAGGTGGCTTAAATGAACATGGATTAAGTGTCAGTTTCGATTTATGGTCCCAGTAATCTGCATGACCCATTCTGAAACTCCGCTAGACCTAGTATACTGTGTCTGAGGTCTAAATGACAACCTATTTTCTGTAGTGCACTTTATTTGACCAGGGAAAGGGAGCGCCATTAGAAAGCCAGGCTTTATCAGTTGTCATGCGGTATCATTCCAAGTGTTGATTACATCTGATATGAGGGGAAGATGCCCTGGAATAAATAGACGATAAGCAGGATGCATAGAGCCACGGCAGACAAAGTGACGTTCCAGTCATCAACTGTTAGTTGTTAAACCCAACATGGGAAGGGAGTGAGGAGTGTTTGTGAAAGCGCTGTGTAGGATGTAGAAGAGGTTTTCATCCAGTCAGTGCAGTGTTTTGAACTCTGCGTGCTGTCAATGCCACACTCATAGCATAGAGACATGACAGTCACACACAATGGCAAGGTTCAGCGACAAAAAGCTGCACTGTTAGTATTCCAACAACGGTCTGTAGAAAACCAACCAGACGATCTTATGTTACTATTTGTTTTTCTTCCAGAATGGTCACATAACCATCAAATGGAGATAACATTGTGGAGGAATGAACCCCAAGTACAATTAAACCAATGCTGTAGCTCAAACAATCCTCTGTCTTTGATTAGCTCAGTGTAACCATAATACTGGACTCCCATTATGACAGATGGGGTTTCTCACGTGTTGGTAAAATCTAAACATGCTGATAAAGACATACAGGTACTGATAATAACTATAAAGTCAAAATACATTAAAAGAGAATATAAGCCCAAAAACAGAGTGAAATATCTCTATACAGTGGTCAAGTCCAATTGAACTGTACAGTAATTAACCTTGTAAAGTCCACATAAGCCTGGGAGTAACGCCAGACCCCGTCTCTTCCCCTAGCCACTCTCCCCTTGGACCAGTCAAGGTTAAATCCTTCAGCCTTAGGGGAAATATAAAGTATCTTATGCTTCACTGCACTCAGGCATAAACAGCCCCCAGCACCCACGCACACACACACACACCAAACAAACGGCATAGGTTTGCATAGTATGTTGGGGGGGTCAGAGTGAATGGATCCCAGGATTTTCACTCTTTTCCAGGGGGTCACATTGACCTGCCTGTAAAATTGGAAGGTCACCCCTAATTCTACACAGCTGCCCCCAACACACCATGCGTGTACACACACACCCACATTTATAGTACTCCACCCCATCAAACCACAAGTGTGTTGGATCAATAGGAATTATAGTTCCAGTGTTGGGAGTGTGGAAGTGCAGACACAGAAGAGGACCATCAATTCTCCCAGGGTCCTCTGGAAGCACAATATATAAAAGGGGGGTGTGACCAAAGTCACCAGCAGCTTCCCATTCAGCTGGCTTCAATTTGGGGTGGTGGGGGACCACTAAGGCAGATTGTTCAGTGCTGTGCATTTACTTTATACTGCAGGCTTCTGCAATTGATTTTGAGGATTTAGACAACTGTGAAAGGATGGCTGCGCTTTGTGCTTGGTGTAGTGAATAGTAGTGGTAAAGAGAAGATAGAGGCGGATATCACGTAGACGTGTAGACAATAGTCCATTTGTTTGTTATTCAGTGTCATTTAATGGCATTTGTTTAGTATGACATTTTTTGTGAATTGCCAAGTGTTGCGGGTTCCCCTGGGAAGCCAGTGTGAAAATATATGCACTCACTAACTGTAGGTCACTATGGACAACAATGTATGACAAATGACTTGCAAGAAGAAAGCAGAAAAGTTCTGCTTCTAGTTCAGGGGTCAGGTTATATGTGTAAAGAATCTACACGCAAAAAGTCAGTTCTGAATTCAGAAACAATAGCTTTGAGATGAGTGAAATGAAAAAGAGTACTTTAGGTCACTATGGTGAACTGAGAACATTTCAATTTTAGTCATTTGGCAGATGCTGTTATCTAGATGAGCTGATAGTCAGTGCTTTCATTTTAAGATAGCTAGGGAGGACGAGTGTTGACTAGGCTTAGCTGGGGCTCCGCTCCCTGCCACCAACATACCATGTCACTGGAAGACCACCTAGTCGTTACATCTTACAGGGGCATTCCGGCAATGCAATATAAAAAAAATTCTATAATACTGTAGCTGCAATAACAGTGAAATGATAATGTTTCACAAAATGTCCTCAACAGCAATAATTTTGGCTGCATACAAAAGTGCATTCTTAAATTCAGAATATCTTTTGGTCAAGGAGCACCAACATCTGCTGGCAAACAGAATAGCAGCACACTTGCTCTCCTTCATCAGCTTTACTAAGACATACAGTCACGCTCCTCAAACAAGCAATGGTGGACGGCACAGGTGCAATCCATCTGTCATTTCCTGGCTGCCAAAATCCTGCACACTTAATTTATCTCCAAGTGTGAAAAGAAGCAGCGAATAGTGTAGGGAATCTTTGTGACATCTAAATAGAATAATGCTTATAAAAATATAGCTTTTAAAAGCTCATGTATGCTGGGCAACCAGCTTTATGAAAATAAATCAATAGATGTGATCGCAGTGTTGCTTTATTGAGCAATTATTGCTCATTTATTAGATTATGCTGGATAGTGATCTTTGCCAAATACCTATTTTGGATACAGCATTTGTTAATTAGAACACCCGTGCTAATTGCCAAAGGCTGTTGCAAACAGTAAATAGTCATTGTAATGTCTAAAGTTTTTTGTATAATCATGTAAGCCTAAAGACATTTTGAGCTGTATTATAATAAATACCATGTCATCAAATTGCCCCCATTGCCCTCTTGTGGCAAACACAGAAAGGCATCTACAGAAATATGTTGATCTACTACCTTTCTGGGGATCTTGGGTCCTAGTACATTAGGGACATGAACACTTGACATATTTCCACTCCTACATATTTCTGATCTACCTCCTCTGCTCTCTTCCAGTACGGAAAAGCAGCTTTAACTCCTTGGTGGCTATTCAGCCAGTGTTTAAGGCCCTGTACGTGATGTTAGTACTGTACATGCTGCAAATATTTGTAAAAGTTAAACATTTGGACAGAAATGGAACTCATCCATCACTAACAAACGTCAGTTTTACAAACCCCAGATCAAACAAAATACTTTTCTCAAGGCTCCAACAAAAATTATCATAATAAAGATTGAGAAAATGCAGTATCCATCCCCCTCTGCAAGAGCTTCCGACCAAATTAATTTGCTGGATGGAAATTACAGTGTTTGAAGGAAGAGTCGGTACATTATCATTACAATAAATGGAAGCTACGGATTGTAAAACACACACTACTTAAAACCTGTTCTAGATAGAACACATTGTAGATGGAACCCAGTCTAAATGAACCCCACTCTAAAAGGAACACATGTCTTTTGTCCACTCGAACAGTTTCATAATGTACTCTGTCTGCCCTTCTCACTCATCCACAGCCATATCCTTGTCACTGTCATCCATAATCTTCCCTCTCTCATCCATAACCATAACCTTCCCTCTCATCCATAACCATTATCTCCCATCAGTCACCCATTACCATAACCTTCTGTCTGCCATTCATTGCATAACTTTCCCTCTCTCATCTATAACCACAACCTGATTGACTAAAATGCTGAATAAATGGCCAAAATTAAGACCAAAATACTGGCTAACCGACTGGCTGGCTTGGATGACTGACTGACCGAAAGTGATGACTCAAAGACAGGCAAACATTGACTGAGTGATATACTGACTGAATATGTGGCTAAGACAATGACTGACTATCTGACTGACTGGCTGGCTACGGTTTCTTCCATACAGACTACAGTAAGGCAGTATTTGGAATGTAAAGCATGTGCTGGCTGCAGCTGGATTTTTCTAGTTCTTCCTCGTCTGCACTGTGGCTCTTCCCATCTCTCACGCACACAAACCCACACAAGCAACACACTTACACACTCAGAACACACACAACTCACTTACACACACACATAACAGGGTCCCTTGAGTAGACTGCTCTCGCTCGACTTCTCCCTCTCCTTTCTTCTACAAACACCCCACTCTAATTTTCACTCTCCTTCCCTTCTCTCTCCTCTTTCTATATTCCATTCCTCTAATTTTCACTCCTCTGCTCTCTCTTCTCGCACCAGTATTTCCCTCCGTCCTTTCTCATTTTCTCCTCCCTCTTGTTCTCTTTCTATATTAAATAAATTTTCTCTCAATCTCCGGTTTTCTGTCGATCTCTCCACTCTCTCTTCTCTCTTAGTTTGTTTAACTCTGTCCATTCTTTGTCCTTTCTTTAATTTTCTCAATGATGCAGCATGGGACTTTTGCGAATAACAAACTATTTTGAAACCTTCAATTCTGATTACATGTGCATGAGCAGAATAGTCCATTGTGGGTCAGTTGTCCATTTTTACAAATCAAAAAGAGGTGCAGCTCCATTTGCAATTAATTTTGTAGGCAGCGTCTTCCCTCTTGTCAGGTCCTGACTATGGGGAGCCTCTAGGCCTCTCTGTGTCTGGGGGTAATAGTCAGTGCCTGACAGCAAAGGTGCCTCTAGG
This sequence comes from Esox niger, assembly GCA_016801105.1. Taxonomy (NCBI): domain Eukaryota; kingdom Metazoa; phylum Chordata; class Actinopteri; order Esociformes; family Esocidae; genus Esox; species Esox niger. Next base: position 8,017 of record JACXGJ010016178.1, read on the forward strand.
CATCTCTGTGCTTTTTTTGGTTGTCCCCAATTAGAGGCAGCTTCCACACGTTGCCTCTAATTGGGGATCCAATTTAAGTTCAGTCGTTGCACCACTCACCAAATCATTATTTATGCTACCTGCATTTAGGCTGTGGTTCATGGTGCTCTGAAGCTTGCAATGTACAGAATGAAGGGGACAATTCCATACTACACCTCTGTGCCTATGTCCTGTGACCTACTCAACTGCGACAGCTCTAAAGCCAGTTCTGACAAATTGGTCTGGACATAGTCAAGACCTCCATTTACAGTGGCCAGGTGGCATTGTGTTCTCACTGTTTAGGGTGATAAAGCATTCAAATTTGCTACTTGTTTGATTGATTCTTCTTATATTTAAATGTTTTGTATGTTTTTTCATATTTTGATTGGATGTAACTTTTGCTGTCCTGGGAGCGGAGAACGAGGTGTGCCGGATGGCCAGACGACTGCCCATTCAGTCTACAAAGCACTGTAGAGGCGGCCTGAAAGGGCTTGTGCCATGATCAGAAGGCAGGGACCAGAAGCTTCCCTCGGGTACCCCATTAGACCTCTGGGGTGCTGCCGGACGAGGTATGGTAGTGGGCTGCTGACCACAGTTTGGGGATACCGCCAGCGCGTTGGTACCCCCCTTGACCTCGGGGAAGGCCGGGAACATCTGCCACAGAACAGGATCCCACATGAGCACACCCTCCATTTCGTCCTCATCATCCCTAGTCCCCCTTCCCTTTTGTTGGTGACATCAGAGGGGAGTAGCCAAAGCGTGGAGACACCAATTTTCCTCCTCCGGCATCTCCAGCTTCTCTCACGGTCACAGGTGTGTGTCCATGTGGCCACCGTGGTTTTTGTTTTTTGACCTGCTGGTTCCTTTGCCTTTTAGTTTGGTCCTTCTGTCACGGTTGTGTAGTGGTGGAAAGGAGGAACCAGGCGCAGGCAGAGTGGCAGTCTGAGATATTTTATTTTAAGATAAACTTAAACAAACTGGATGAAATCCAAGGCTGAAACAAAACAAAACACTCACCACTGACGTGAAACATACAGAGACAGGGAACAATGACCGGCAAGTGAGGGGAGCAGAGGAGAAACATGTAAACACGTACTAATGACTGAATTGGGACTTGGTGTGAATGATGATTGAAGACACTACACAAAACGGGAGTCCGGGATGTGTTTGAGGAAGAAAGGAAACCGAGAAAACCGAAAGATGACAGAACTGTCGGTCACCAGACCGTCACAGAAATAATTGATTTGCAATTGAAATAGTATTGTCCTTCAAAAGATGCTTTTATCAACTAGTCCTTCATTTGCAGCAATTACAGCCTTGCAGACCGTTGGTGTTCAAGTTGTCAGTTGAGGTCGTCTAGAAAGATTTCACATGATGACCCTGGAAGCACCTCCTACAAGTTGGATTGGCTTGATGGGCACTTACATACAAAACGGTCAAGCTGCTCCCACAAATACTCAATAGGGTTTTGATCCGGTGTGTACTGTCCACTCTACTGTAGACCGAATACCAGTTAGCGACTTCTTGCCATATAGGTCTTGCATAGTTTGGAACCGTTGGTTAAAATCATGCGCTGTCCACAAGGTATTGTAAAAGATCCCTTTTTTCCTGTAGAAATCTCCCACTTTACCACCACTGAAGTGCCCCCAGACCATCACATTGCCTCCACCATGCTTGACAGATGGCATCAAGCATTCCTCAAGCAACATTTCATTTGATCTGCATCTCATAAATGTTCTTTGATATCCAAACACCTCTTACTTGGATTAATTTGTCCATAACACTTTCCTCTGTCCAAGGTCTGTGTACTTTTGTCCATTGTAATCTTTTTTTTTGTTTGGCAGTCTGAATATGACTTTTCCTTTGCAACGCTTAGAAGGCCAGCATCCTGTTGCCTCTTCACTGTTGATGCTGAGACTGGTGTTTTGCAGGTACTATTTAATGAAGTTGCCAGTTGAGGACCTGTGAGGCATCTGTCTCTCAAACTAAACACTAATGTATTTCTCCTCTGGCTCAGTAGTGAACTGGGGCCTCCCACACTTTTGTATTCTGGTTAGAGACAATTTGGGCTGTTCTGCGATGGAAGCAATTCACAGGATTCAATTTATTGGCAATTTCTCACATGGAATAGTCTTCATTTCTCAGAACTAGAAAAGCCAGAGTTTCAGAAGTAAGTTGTTTCTGGCCATTTTAAACCTGAACCCACAATTGCAGATGCAGCAGATACTAAAATAGTTTAAATAAGCTATAATATTATGTATGATAGCTTATTTTTTTCATCTGTCAGAACAATTGCAAAAGGGTTTTCTAATAATAAATTAGCCTTTTAAAATGATCAACTTGGATTAGCAAACACAACATGCCATTGGAACACAGGACTGATGGTTGCTGATTAAGGGCCTCCATGCCTATGTAGATATTGTATTAACAATCTACTGTTTCCCGCTACAATAGTCATTTACAACATTCAGGAAAGTATACACCATATTTCTGATCAATTTGAAGTTATTTTATTAGACTGAACATTTGCCTTTCTTTTGAAAAAGAGGACATTAAGTGATTCTAAACATTTGGACAGTAGTGTATGTGTGAAAATTCCCAAAACCCAGGTATGCTTCAAATCACTCTCCATTTTCTTTCAATCTTGGCTTTCTTTTTACCTTATCACCATCTCATCCACCCCAGTTCATCTGTGTCCCTATGCCCATATGTTAAAATGGTCAATATTGTTTAGCTCTGTTTGCTCTCCACACAGTGAAATTGGAGGTAAGGTAGATCGCCCCCAGGGCCATAACTCATCCATGTTTCCAGACAAATTATTTTTCCTAACCACAATTACACAAACACTGAATGTCCCCCTTGGAGAAACAAAGCAAAATGAGCAACAATATGGAGTGCAAAAGAGATCAAGCATTTTCAATTAGCAGTCCCTTCTGTCTCTGTTTTTCCTCTATAATAGGAAATACAGCAGCCTAACAAAGTCTCTCATGAACATGACACAACACTTTACCAGCCCTGGTTTTTGGTTGAAAGATGTGGCAAAAGAAATCAGAAAAATGCTTGCTCCTCACTTATGATTTTTGCTGAGTGCAAGGGACAATCCAAACACACGTGCCACGTGTGCTTGGCCCAGACCATGGTCTAGCGGAAAAAGCAGCTAATGAAAGGATGAAGACATAGAGTGTGGTGAGATAAAGGATGAGGTCGGAGGGATGAGATAAAGAATTGTAACACCCAGAGGGCTTGTGATGTAATAGAGTGTTAAGGCCTCGGTATCAACACAACACCCCAACCGCCCCCGTCCCCTCCACAAACAGGAACACAGTGGTACATCCCTTGTGGGATTTATCCATTCAAAAAGAGGGGGAGATAAGTAGGCCATTCAGAGTGGAAATCTCCACTCTCCCTGGCTGTTCTCTCTCTCCCTCAGTTAAAAGGTCAGTGTGTCTGCTGTTCGCAAACGGTACAGTATGTGGGGAGTCTGTTCAGATAATAGCATTAACATCACCAAGCAGATGAGTCTGTGGATCTGGACAATTGTGTGTATGCAGATATGGACACACACGCAAACAGAGAAAAAACACTAAATGATCCAGTGACAGGCAGACAGGAGGCTGGTATTGTGGAGGAGATATGAGCACTCTACTGATTAAGTCCTGTACCTGCCCTGACCTCCTGCCTACGCAGTCACCGAGGTTACAGGAGTGTTCCATTGCACTGCATCTCAGCCTCTTCAAGACCAATAGGCTCCCACTCTAGTGTTCATCTAATCACTGACCACAGTCTCCAGCTCACAAGGTGGTCTAACCTAACAATGGAACTGTGACATGGGCCACTTCTTTTCCTCCTCCTGACAGTAAAATACCAAGGCCGTTATATGGCCTTGGCATTCATGATTTTCTCAGAAATGTGGCTATGCGACAACATACCCGACAACGTAATTGAGCTGGAGGGAAGCGCTGTTTTCAAATCTGACCGAATAGCGGAGGATTCCTGTAAGACCAGAGGAGGTGGCTTGTGCATTAACGTAAACAAAGCATGGTATACACAACTCAACATAACCGGCAGCCACTGTTCAACGAGTCTCGAGGACCTGATTGTTAAGGCCTTTTCACTTGTCTCTGGAGTTAACATCTATTGTTGTTACTGCAACCTACATGCCACTGGATGCTAATGCTAAACTAGCAATGGAAGAGCTGCAGGCTGCTATCAGCAAAAAGCAAACTGCCCAGCCACATGGTATGCTAAGTATTAGTAAAGAGCTGGATTCTTGGGCCCTTAAAACCAGGGATCAAGTCCATAATCTTGGTGTTCTGATAGACTCAGACCTCACATTTAACTGTCATATCAAATCGGTCACCAAAACAGCATTCTATCATCTGAAAAATATTTCCAGAATCAAAAGCCTGGTGTCCCAAAAAGACCAAGAGAAGCTCATCCATGCTTTTATCTCTAGTAGGGTTGACTACTGTAATGGCCTCTTAACTGGACTCCCTAAAAAGACTGTAAAACAGCTGCAGCTCATTCAGAATGCAGCTGCTAGAATGTTAACCAGGACCAAGAGGACCGAGCACA
>JACXGJ010016179.1:0-12609 GCA_016801105.1 Esox niger
AAAAAAACATTTAGTTCAGTGGAAGTTACTATTTTAAGGGACTCAAGAGAGTATTGTATTACTTTATAAATTTACAGCCACCATTATTTCTCCACTCAGAATGATTGTGTTCAAATTACACCTATACCATCAAGGTCAACTCTATATATTCCTGAGTTACTGTATGTAACTGCACAGGCCTTTTGACCAGAAATAACGAAGTGTGACGAAATAGTGTCTCATCCAAAGACAAACCAATCAACCAAGGTCGGAGCAAGATAGGTGTGGTAATTATTGGGATGGAATAGGCAGGAACTATTATGCATTTCCATATAGCATTCGCTGAGGACTTATCCACTGACGATTAAGGTAATCTAGTGGTGTCACATTGATCAAGTCTAAAGTGGGAGCTATAGTTTATATTATGAGTTCTTATTATGAGCTTCTCAAAGAAAAACTCTGTAAGAGACGGAATTCTTACTGGTTGGTAGGTGATCAAATACTTATGTCATGCAATAAAATGCAAATTCATTATTTAAAAATTATACAATTGTATTTCCTGGATTTTTGTTTTAGACTCCGTCTCTCATGGTTGAAGAGTACCTATGGTAAAAATTACAAACCTCCACATGCATAATCAGCAGTGTATCAAATACTTGTTCTCCCCACTGTAAATGGATTCTTATACCTTGTGAGAAACTCTCGAAAGCCATGTTCCATGCAGTAAGGCCAAATTCAGGTACAGTGGGGCAAAAAAGTATTAAGTCAGCCACCATTTGTGCAAGTTCTCCCACTTAAAAAGATGAGAGGCCTGTTATTTTCATCATAGGTACACAAAATGAGAAAAAAATATCCAGAGAATCACATTGTAGGCTTTTTAATGTTGGTAAATTCCTCGGTAAAATAAGTATTTGGTCACCTACAAACAAGCAATATTTCTGGCTCTCACAGACCTGTAACTTCTTCTTTAAGAGGCTCCTCAGTCCTCCACCCGTTACCTGTATTAATGGCACCTGTTTGAACTTGTTATCAGTATAGAAGACACCAGTCCACAACCTCAGAGTCACTCCAAACTCCACAATGGCCAAGAACAAAGAGCTGTCAAAGGACACAAGAAACTAAATTGTAGACCTGCACCAGAATGGGAAGACTGAATGTGCAATAGGTAAGCAGCTTGGTGTGAAGAAATCAACTGTGGGAGCAATTATAAGAAAATGGAAGACATACAAGACCACTGATAATCTCCCTCGATCCGGGGCTACACGCAAGATCTCACCCTCACCTAGTGAATGACCTGCAGAGAGCTGGGACCAAAGTAACAAAGGCTACCATCAGTGACACACTACGCCGCCAGGGACTCAAATCCTGCAGTGCCAGACGTGTCCCCCTGCTTAAGCCAGTACATGTCCAGGTCCGTCTGAGGTTTGCTAAAGAGCATTTGGATGATCCAGAAGAAGATTGGGAGAATTTCATATGGCTAGATGAAACCAGAATAGAACTTTTTGGTAAAAACTTGGAAGAGAAAGTATACTGAGTTGCTTCCAAAGAACACCATACTTACTGTGAAGCATCATGCTTTGGGGCTGTTTTTCTGCAAAGGGATCAGGACGACTGATCCGTGTAAAGGAAAGAATGAATGAGATTTTGAGTGAAAACCTCCTTCCATCAGCAAGGGCATGAAGATGAAACGTGGCTGGGTCTTTCAGCATGACAATGATCCCAAACACACCACCCGGGCAACGAAGGAGTGGCTTTGTAAGAAGCATTTCAAGGTCCTGGAGTGGCCTAGCCAGTCACCAGATCTCAACCCCATAGAAAATCTTTGGAGGGAGTTGAAAGTCCGTTTTGCCCAGCGACAACCCCAAAACACCACTGCTCTAGAGGAGATCTGCAGGGAGGAATGGGCCAAAATACCAGCAACAGTGTGTGAAAACCTTGTGAAGACTTACAGAAAACGTTTGACCTCTGTCATTGCCAACAAAGGGTATATAACAAAATATTGAGAATAACTTTTGTTATTGATCAAATACTTGTTTTCCACCATAATTTACCAATAAATTCATAAAGAATTAGATTTTCTGGATTTTTTTTCTCATTTTGTCTCTCATATTTGAAGTGTGCCTATGATGAAAATTACAGGCCTCTCATCTTTTTAAGTGGGAGAACTTGCACAATTGGTGGCTGACTAAATACTTTTTTGCCCCACTGTAAAGAGTCATGCACTGGAGCAAATGTAGTGGGTGGCTAAAAAGTGCTGCAGGCTATACCCTCTATTTTCCCCCCTAAAACTTTATTTGGGTAAATTATTCCCTAGTGAAGCAATTCTCAAATGCCATGTTCCAGTTCACAATGTCTAGTTTTTGTTGTTGTAAAGCAATTTGCATAGGTGTATTTGGCTTACAGTGTATTGAATTGGAGCAAATGGAGTGGAACAATAAGAAAGTATTGCTGGCTATAACCTCTATTTTCCTCTGTTAATTGATCATTTATATTGGTTCTTCATACCCTAGTGAGAAATTCTCGAATGCCATTTTCCACCTCACAACGTCTGGTTTCTTTCTTATTAGGCAATTTGCCTGGGCCAAATTCAGGTATAGAGTCTTGCACTGGAGCCAACGGAGTAGGTGGATAAGAACGTTCTGCTATCTATACCGTCTATTTCCCCTCGATGTATAAACACTTCGTATGGATTCTTTATATCCTAGTGAGTAATTCTTAAAATCGATGTTCCACCTCACAAAAGGCAATTTGCTTAGCTGTATTAGGCTTACACTATTGAACTTGAGTCAATGGAGTGGGTCACTCAGTAAATGCTTCTGGCTATACACTCTATTATCCCCCATTGACACTTTATATGGACTCTTTATACCCTAGTGAGTAATTCTCAAAAACCACCTTACAACGTCTAGTTGTTTTGACATAAGGCAACTTGCATCGGCGAAATACAAGTACAGAGTCTTGCACTTGAGCCAATGAAGTAGGTTGCTAATAGAGGGCTGCAGGTGTAATGTACTTCAAGATCGACAGCATAGATGTTTGTCAATAGGGTAAGCACAGGGAAATAGTCTGGCAGTGGACGTTCATGTCTGTATGTTTAGGGTTGTACAGACATCTGACTCAACAGTAACTCTCTAAGGTCATCAACAAAAACACTGACATTGGATAACTGTTGTGGCAATTTCTCAACTAATGTATTTTGGAGACATGTTTGCTTATCTATTACCTAGTATATAACTCTGGTCTTTGGTTGTGACATGTATCTGTATTATTTCAGACAATCATTAGGTTCTCTGACCATCTGCTCAACTGGCTAAACCATTAAGGGTATCTGTCCTTTGTTCCTTAGGAATGTGATTGTTGGGGGACGGTAGGGGCAGTTGACCCTTTAGGTACAAACAACAGTAAACATTATGGCAGGAAGGATAGGGTGGGGGGACAACCCTCCCACCTGTGTGACCTAAGATTGATGGGTGGCATCTTGCCACACCCCTTTTAACTATAATAAATACGAGCTGTTCATGTAATTTACTTTAGAGGCTCCTCGAATGATTATTCTGTAAGCATTTGACGCCTCTCTCTATTTGCAAATAAACTGCTAATTGTGCCAAGAGAATTTTGTCTGTCTTACTCCTTTGAGTGTCTATTGGATGGAATTTCCATCACATAACCCAGTGGCAGGACACTGCAACTATAAGTGTGTGTGCATGTGTGACAAAGATACAGACAGCAAAGAAGTTGGTTACTTCATTTTATCACCTATCTTATTGTCCTATGTATTTACATTAACCACCTTATTACCAAGGTCATTTGTTTGCCATTTTGCAATTTATATCTTATTCCTTACAACCAGGTCAGTCGGACTACCAGTTGAAGGTAATTTTTATTGTGGTCTTTAGAGTTAGCGTAAAGGGTTATGTTCAGTGTGGAAATGGCATAATTATGGAAAAAATGCATTAAGGCTTTGCTTGTGGTGCCCTTTGTGGAAGATTCAGGTCGGTTGTGTCTGAATAATATACCTGGTCTGTATTTTCATTGTGCCATAATGTAATGCACACATCAAGTGAATGCATCCATAAGATTTACACTTCTGTACAAAATCAACTTAAACCAAAGCACTTTTCAACCTTTTTATTAAAGGAAAAGGTTTGTTGGGCCGAATCTGCAATAGCGTCAGACTTAGCCCGTTCCTTAAAGAGGCAGGGAGACATGGGGGCCATGAGGGCGACGGCGCCACCCACAGCCCGCTCCATGCCTAGTGAGGACGGTCTTGGCTTCTAAGTTGGCCACAGAGTGGCGAATTTGTGGACGTACTGCCTGTGCAGAATGGCAGAAGCAGGATCCACGGCAGCTGGAGGAGGGGCCGGGACGGTTGAGGCGGCAGCAGAAGCTTGGCAGCGCTGTTGTCTTTTGAGATCGCCCTCATCTTTTGAGAACTTCACATTTTCAACTGTAACCACTGGAAGGTCAACTTGGCCCATGTGCAGCTTTTGTGCAGAAGAATGCATATTGTCTGCCAGTATTTTCTGATAACACGTTGTATTAATCTTGCCATACATCTTCACAAGATTCCCAGAGCTCACACCCCCCCCAAACACAATGTGAGCCAACACCATGCTTCACAGTGGAGATGGTATTCTCTTCACTCCAGACCTTGTTGACCACTCTCCAAACATAGCGCTTATGGTTGTGACCATGAAGCTCTATTTTTGTCTCATCACTCCAAATTACAGTGTGCCAGAAGCTGTGAGTTGTATCAAGGTTTTGTCGGGCATATTGTAACCAGGCTTATTTGTGGCATTGGCGCAGCAACTCGACCTTGCAGCTAATTTTTGGTCAAGAATCGTCCTATTGTGCTCTTTGAAATAACCACACCGTCTTTTTCCAGAGTAGCCTGTATTTCTCCTGTGGTTACCTGTGGGTTTTCTTTATATCCCGAACAACTCTTCAGGCAGTTTTGGCTGAAATCTCTCTTGGTCTACATGATCTTGGCTTGGTATCAAGAGATCCCTGAATCTTTCAAGTGACTGAACAATATTGACTGACATTTGCAAGACTTCGGATATCTTTCTATATTCTGTTTCATCTTTATTAAGTTACATTACCTTTTTAGGCAGGACTTTTGACTGTTAATTTCTATTTGCCATGGCAAAGTACCTAGGCTGCTCATTGCATCTACGTGAGAGCTAACAGACTCATTGACTATTATATACACAGACACTAATTGCAATTTAAAAAGCCACCAGTGTGGGAAATTCACCTACATTTGTCATTTTCACCTTGTGTATCTGTAACAAGGCCAAACATTCAAGTGTATTGTTAGAAATCAGTCGTTTCGTATAGTGGTTGTACTACTAATTCGAGTACCTGGTTGTCAAGGGAGAAAGTAGATAATTTCTTTATTGCAGCATTAGATAGTCTTGTTCATGAGGTTACGGACCTGGTCTTCCTTACACAACCTCAATCTCAGTCAGTCTTCTCAGTGTAATGTTGGTTACAAGCTGATATATACATTGAGGGGTGTGTTTACTTAGAAAAGCCAAGACAGTAATCCCCATGCCAAATGGTCAATGTAATCATTGCTGTGGTTATCAGAGCACAACCTACAGACAGATAATCTAAACAGAGTTTTCTGTAATTCTCATTATCTAGGCACATTCACTTCCAATGAAAAGTAAATTCATATTGTAGTTGTTAATGCTTAGATCCCACAGTACGTAAACTTTTGATCAGGGCCATGTTGGTGATTCCTGTTATCATTATGATTTAAAAGGAGCTAAACAACTATGTGATAATAAATTACATCCTATGATCATTATCCTTAGAGGACAGTTTTTTTCAAAATGATGAGCACAACTATATATTATGCAGACATGGATGAAAAAGTTGTGAGAGACGTCACCAGTACCGTGTCAGAAAGTAACTTGATAGGCAATAGGTATTTTACACTAGATATGCTAAAATCAGGCCATCTGGTACTTTAATTACACATTTACTGACAAAACCGACCTCAGATGATTGGAAAGGAATTCTGCATTGGCGGAAAAGTCCATGAGAATTGGTGTCTGTCATTATCCATGGGAGACGGACGCAAAAACAAAGTTTAAGAAATTGAGCTTTTAATATAAACAAAAGGAAAAACAGTGCTGTGCACCACAAAATATAACACGGCGCCAAGGACTCGAAACGTGAAATGAACAACAGAATGTCCAACAAGGACAGGGAGAAAATGGCTGAACTATATACACAGAAAAACAAGGAGAACATAAACAGGTGTGGGCTTAACACAGGTGAAAGGAATAAACAAATTTACTGGAACAAGGACAGGAACAGGAAAAACCAAACAAGGCCATGAAAAACCAAGGATACACAGAAAACAAGAAGCGGAATTGTCCCTTGTGGCAGGGACAGATAGAGTGTCTAGTAAGGTTCCTTCCATTTTAAATTGGTCGCTGTGTCCCTGATGGTGACAACTTTTGGAAAATTCTCATGCTTCTCAAAGCCATTATTGAGCTAGCTATGGAACCAAGGCATTCTGATGTCACTGCATTTCCTGGACAGTAAGATAACAGAGCACAGACAGCTTCTGCAGTCAACATTTCCATATTTTAATTTAAAGCCAAAGCATCACATTGTGAAACATTACCCGAAGCTTGTGAGGAATTTGGTCCTCTGTCTGATGTTTGGACAACGCGCTTTGACGGGAAGCGTAGGTTCTTTAAAAAGGCTATTCGAAATGCTCAAAATGTCAAACATTTTGCCCTAACACTTGCTACCAGTCAGCAGAAAGCATTCAGTTACCAATTTGACTGTAGCTCATTTTTCAGACCATGGATTGAGATGACTAAGGTTACCCTAGTTTTGCTTGCCTCTTTCGCTTTGAATGTTCAGAGAGTAATCACTCAAACAATTGCAAAGCCAGCAATGCTCTACAGTCTGAAATTGATTTATATTTGAAACAGTCCACTGAGAACAAATTATGCTCTTTCCTTATCAGATGTCTTGTCATTAGGGTCTATTTGTTCAGCCTTTTTAAGATGCCTGATTCTGCATTGCTGGGCTGCGCTGAGGGGACATAAGCACTTGTTGCTGCATCACTGGCCTGTGCTGAGAAAGAGATTGTGTCTGTTGATGGCCCAGGATTTGCATGGATGGCATTCAAGTATTTCAAAAATGCATCTGAAGAGAGAAAAGGAGTCTATACAATAGTAGCACTAAAGCCACATTATAGCCTAAACACAAACTGCACAAGTAATTACACCTAGCATTCATACACAAAACATGTATTCAAGCATGCTGTTTGCTGAAATGCATATTAGACTAATCAATAATGAAAGTGCAAAGGCTTACAACTATAAATTACAAATGGGAATAGGAAAGGAAAAGCATTTTAATTGACTTTTCCAAGCAGGGCTAACACTGACTAGCTAAGATGTTAATAATGTAGACTTATGCCTGGTTTCTTGAGGCAGACAGTGGATGGTCTGTGCAGCACACTTAAAAGAAAGTGTATTTCTCAAAATTATACTATAGGTTAGGTTATTCCCCAAACAACATAAATATCTTTCCAACATTCCCTAATGAATTTAAGGTCAAAGTAGCTCACATCAACTCTAGTTAGGTAGCTATTTAAATTAACGAAAGTTACGAATATCGTCCAAAGTAAACTAGCTATTAGTAACATTTCTCCAACGATAACTACTAACTAGATAAACGATTCATTCATCACATTACCTGTTTTTATCCCGTTTTTTTCTCTTCTCTTCTTTTTCTTCCCTGGGCTTCGGTTGTGGACATCAATTGAAGGATACTAATGCAAATGTTTCAAGTTTCACGTTCAGGGACATTCTCCACTTCAGATAACTGAACTCACCCATCCTCCCACAATCAGGTATGACTAACTACGAGAGCGAGCGGGGGGAGGTGAGGCTGCAGACCATAGAAGATTTGGCCTAATAAGCTGTAGTTTTGTATGTAGTTATGTTGTTGTGGTGGCTTGTGCTTTTTTTTAAATATTTCTAATGAATAATATTAAAATAGTATTGGTTGAAATTAGTAGAAGTAAAAATAATCTAATTTGGCCGCCCCTATGGATGGATGTTGCCCCTAGCATTTGCCTATTCCTCCTATGCCACGGGCTGGCCCTGTAGGCATGATGCTCTACTGGCTCATGCTCAGGTCTCCCTGAATTTGCCCAGATTTAAAAGATTGTTGCAGCTAATACAGGAATTCTGTTTGCCTGCCAGAAAATGACAGCATGGTTCTGTGTGCATTTGAGGTAGCATTTGTAGGGATGTCCCCTCTATGTGTGTGGTTAAGATGTCAGAGTTGAATGTTGTCCTCCCGTTGTCAGATCTACAAGCTAACTACAGTTGCAATAACTAGAATAATACCAATGTCCTGAATTTAACAATGAACCTTACAGATCTATCGGAGTTCCCAGAAAAGCCAACCATTAAAAACATCCGTGTGGTAGAACTTGTACAAATCACTGCAAAAATGTACTCATGTTGTGACACATGCAGTCAGGCAGACACTGAGGTCCTGTCCACCTCCTCTTTCTGTTGATGTTGAGTATAGACTCCGTCAAGGTAACCTGATGCATCTCAGGGATGCACGGTGAGAAAGAACGTGTGGGGCCCATCAGCATCAGGCAACACCTCCTATCTATACACCTCTGCTCAGGGCTAGTCAGTAGATCTGTGTTGTGTTAAGTTTCTCAAGCCTACTTTCTCTGAGCTACATGTGACAACAGTCTCCTGTATTCTTTATATGAATGGGCTATGGGGTAGGGTGGCAAGACCGAAGCCTTTTCTTACATAGAAAAACATCCAAGCCTGGCTGAAGTTTGCAAAAACAAATATGAAGTCTCCCAGAAGCACATGGGAAAACGTGTTATGGTCGGATGAAACCAAGGTTGAACTTTTTGGCCATAATTCCAAAAGATATGTTTGGCGCAAAAACAACACTGCACATCATCCAAAGAACACCATACCCACAGTGAAGCATGGTGGTGGCAGCATCATGCTTTGGGGCTGTATTTCTTGAGCTAGAACCAGGGCCTTTGTCAGGGTGGAGGGAATTATGAACAGTTCCAAATACCAGGCAATTTTGGCACAAAACCTTCAGGCATCCGTTAGAAAGATGAAGAGGAAATTCACCTTTCAGCACGACAATGACCCAAAGCACACATCCAAATCCATTGTGGAATGGCCCAGCCAGAGTCCAGTTTTGAAACTAATTCAACATCTGTGGGGTGATCTGAAGAGGGCTGTGCGCAGGAGATGTCCTCGCAATCTGAATGATTTGGAGTGCTTTTGCAAAGAAAAGTGGGCACATATTGTCAAGATGTGCCATGCTAATAGACTCCTACCCAAAAAGACAGTGCTGTAATAAAATCAAAAGGTGCATCAACAAAGTATTAGTTTTAGAGTGTGCACACTTATGCAACCAGGTTATCGAGTTTGTTATTTTTCAATTTTTTCAATTGAATTGTTCACGTTATAGGTAACATTAAAGGTGGACAAAGTTCTGACATGATTTATCACATTTTTTTACATCACAAACACCTGGCATTTTAACAGGGGTGTGTATAGATTTTATATCCACTGTACTGTATGTCACATCTGTAACCTACATTATACTTGATGCAAGTACATTTTCTGCCCATCTGGTTAGAAGCTAACTGCAATTCTTTGTACTGTACATACATGTACTTGTTCAATGACAATAAAAATGTATGAGATATGAGCTTGAATAGTTAAATAAAACAAGTAGGCAGGAACACCAGTGACTGGCAAGAGATTTTCAAGGCACTTGTCTGGGAATCAGGGGTTAATATCAATGTCATTTCTTATCGGTACTGACCTGTGGGTGCATGCAATTCCCTGCGCTTTTTATGTAACTTATTAGCTAAGTATAGGACTAACAATTAGCTTATAATAAACACAATTATAATTAGGAAGATATATATCTATAAAAAAGGAAATATCCTAATCATATTTTCTACAATTTGCATTTTGTTAACTGTTTTTTTTTTTTGCATGTATCTCTCGTAATTATCCAATAAAATAGATCTGGTTGTCCCTCATCCCTGGCATATTTTGGATCGGATACGGCTGACTTTAGATATCAGTCGGATTGGGTATTTATTTTACAACAAATCAGATGGATATTTTTGGTATTGGAGAAATGTCACGGTTAGGCAGGGATATTTCTTTCATGATCCCAAGAAGACCTCGACCATAGGACACTTCTATATTGACTTTGAATCACATTCAAGTGGTTCTAAGACGTTTATTCTTCCGCATCCTCCCGTAAGAGACCAATAATTGGCTGAAAGAAATAATGGGTATTTTTAGATTACATTCTTGCAAAGACTTTGGAGAGACCTTTTTAAATATAAAATCTAGGCCGTACAATAGAATTAGTGAGGTGTGCCCCACCAATTACATAAAACAGGTAGTCAGGAACACTTCAGTGACTGGCAACACATTTTTCAAGTCATTCTGAGGGTCACAAGTGAAAAAATATTTCATTTCTTACCGTTACTGACCTGCAATTCCATGCACATTTTGTGTACCTTATTTGCAAACCATCTGATGTGTCGATGATAAGTTTATAATACATTATTACAGCTCACCTTTATGTGTTGCGCATCATATATTGTGCAGATCGTGCAGATAGTCAATGTTATTTTGGCCCGCGCAAATGATATTCTAGCCTATTTGTCTTCTGTCATTTTCAGTAAGAATGCGTTAACATTGTTTAGAGTTAGTAAGCACATATGCGTTTCTCCTGCCCATTTCCTCTCAATCCCGCCTTCATGTGAGAAATAATCATTACATGTTGATAAAAGTAGCAAAATACACTTTTTAACACTTCTGTTAAAAACCAATACAAATATATTGCTGCAAGCAGTGATTAAGGGGACCAAGTAATGACAAAAGGAAACTTTGAAGCCCCTTGGAATGTATATGTTACTGTTACTCAGCAATTGTATTTACATTTCCAACTTAAATTAAAGCTGCAAGCAGCATTTAGTGTTTCAGCAATTAGGTAGTATGAAAATTATGCAAGATGGTTTGTAGGGTAAAAGACAAACTGTACACATGTGTTTAAACAGGAACTCAATGTTGGATGGATGTTTTTTCCTGTTCACTGGTGACCCCATGTAGTATTTTTACACACTGGTCTGGTTCATGCAACACTTGGAAGTTCATACATAGATGCTAAATGTCAAACTACATCAAGATTAGTCATTTGCTGCAATGAGTAGTATATTAAGTATTTTTCAAAATAACCAAGATGGCTAAAAATCCATGATGGGGATTTTTTAGGTCTCAGGGGCAAACATTTTCAAAGTGAGGAGATACACATATGGGCTGATTTCCAAGACTAGGTCAAAAGGGGTGGGTGTTGTGAACTTTAGTCAAACTTCACAGGCTTGTGCCACCATGAGGCTGATTTGCATCTCCACTGCACCAAAAGTTGTGTTTCTTGACAGTTTAATATTAATTTGGGTACCTATACACCTTTTTAACTCTAAGGAATTTGCAAAAATTAGAGTTTTATTGTCAGAAGAATAATATTAGAGAACTGGAACAAACAGAATAGGATTTTGGCATACTGTTGAAATCCTAAAACTGTCACAATCGTGATGTCGTGGAGCGAACGGACCCGGCGCAGGCAAGAGTGGCAGTTGCTGATGTCTTTTATTTGAACACAAAGAAACAGAATACACCGAGCACTTGATAATAACACTGAATTAAAGCAAACAAACCGAAATTCACCACTTACATCAGGACACATCGTAACATGGAACAATGACTGACAAATGAGGGGAGCAGAGGAGATGACATAATTGGGTCCTAGTGTGAGTGACAGTTGGAGAAAAGACAAACGAAGGAGACCAGGATGAGTTCATGACTGTTGGGAAGACTGGAAAAGCGGGAGATGACAGAGCCGCCCGTCACCTTACCATCACAAATACACACATTGTCAATTTACTTTGATAGCGGAATAACTTAGATTATTACAGCAAAACATTCTCAGCATCGGTGCAATAAAAGAAGATAGTAGATCAATCAATCAAATATATTTTATAAAGCCCTTTTTACATCAGCAGTTGTCACAAAGTGCTTTCACAAAACACTCGGCCTTAAACCCCAGGGAGCAAACAACAATATTGATTAACTTCAGTGGCTAGGAAAAACTCCCTAAGAGGGCCAAATTTAGGAAGAAACCTGGAGAGGAACCAGGCTCCGAGGGGTGAGTCCTCTTCTGGCTGTGCCTGGGTGAACATATTAAAAGTCCAAATTTTAATAGTTCAATGCATGTGGGCTAAGCCCAGAGTCTATTTAAACCTAGTCCAGATCGGAGGCATAACCGGATGGACAAGGACGGGGGAGGGGGGTCAGCAGAGTGGCGGTAGAAATCGTCAGGGATTTACCTGATCTGCAACACAACCAGGAGGACTCTGGACAGGGACAGCAACGAGTCAAGCCTGGTACTCCGCAGGTGTGGGTTAAGACCTCATGTCCTCCTAAGTTTAAAACGACAGAAAACAGGGAAAATGTAGACCCTACTCCCCCAGCACAATTATATAGCAGCGTAAGACATTGGGGCTGAGAC